>SNQJ01S0039612.1:243978-266875 GCA_010110895.2 Picea sitchensis | reverse complement strand
CCCCTTTACAAAAATAATATTAAATAATTCATAATTTGCACATAGAGAAACCCTAAAGGTTAAGATGTCACCCTTTTAGGGTAACCTTTAGGCCCCCTTTTGGCAAGTTGTTGATATTGGAGAAGGTATGCTGGGCTTCCAAAATCCATCTTCCAAGGTGCTAGGACATCTCTCCACTAAATCAAGGTGCCAATCCTTATCAAAGTGCCAAGTGTCACATCATCACCACATCCTAGCCCAAGTGTGATGTCAATCTCCAAGAAGGTGACATTTTGCCTCTTTCAAACAAATCGTTTGGGTGGTAGGGGCTAGGTTAGGTCCTCCATGATGTCATATAAGCCTCCAAAGGCATGTCTTCATGATCCAACAGATGGGAACTTGTCATCCAACCTATGGGATTCAAGCCCCATTGAAGCCCAAGCTATGCTTGTTCCTCCAAAATTGTCCACTAGCTGGGTCTTGTAAAGACAAATGGATACACCCTCCAAGGATCTCAAGTCAAATCATCATGATGAATAAATCAAATCAAGAAAAGAGCCATCTAAGCAAGTAAATCCAAACCACCTCATCAAAATAAACTAATTCTCAAATACCCTATGCAATTTTCCAAGTTTAGGTATGGGAGGGTTTACAAAATACCTATTGGGTGAATTGTACATCAATTTTAGGGGTGTTTCCCGAGGGGACCTCCTTCTAAGTCATGTGGATTATGTGTCATGGATGAAGGGAAATACCTTTGGGCACCAGGTTTCATGACATACAAGGGGTTGCAGTGTCTCACTTATGGGTTCCTTTGTAGAGGGTGTGTTGCACCTTCATTTTCAATGCAACCTTTTTCCAAGCCCATTTGTTTCCTTTTACTCTTTTAGGATGTTTCCAGGTTGAAGCCAAGGTAGATCTTCTACCTAAGCATGAAAAAATGTGCCCATATTGAATCTACCCTAGTCACACCATGCTTCCCCAAGTTGGAAACATGTGTGGGGATTCTACCTACGAAATAAAAACAATGCCCACACATGCTCCTCCTTGATTAACATTTTGTTATTAGTTATTCTTTTACAAGTCCCATTAGTTTCTTTTATGAGAGACATTTCATTGTCCTCGGGATCCCTAGGAAAGCATATAGAAGGTTAATGGTTTGTCTCTATCTTTTTCCAGCGACAAGACTTTGGGCCTTCAACCTATTCTTCCCATGAAGTGAAGGACAACCCCTTCTTGGGTCAGTACATATGAAAAACCCAAAAGGTGAGGAGATGAGGGGATGAAGTGTGGAAAGTGACATGTATGGTCGATAATGGCATGCTGAATTGTCAAAAAGGACCTCCCAGTAGCATACCTATCCTTAAGGGTGAACCACTTACTAGGGCGCAATGTCAACCACCAAAATGAAACAGGGAAAAGAGCATAATGTCCAAGAAAATGTCACATAATCAAAACCAGTAATAGATGCAACAAACTGAAATTACTCAAATAATAAATGAAACTCACCATAATACCTGATTTGTACCTCATGGAGGAAGACCCAATGTCTTCCGTAGGCTAACTGATGTGGTGGATACTATCATGATCAACTCGGAGCTGTGATGGTGAGGTGGGTCTCTATCTGTGCAAGTGGACACTGCTGGTCAAGATGTCTCTCGGTACTCCATGTTTTCAACCTGAGGGCATCGAGACATCATCTCCTTATTTATCTCGATGAGTTGGGGATACCATCTGGATCCTACTTGGGGACATGTGCTTGTCGTAGAGTGCATGAGAACTGCAACATCTCATGGTATACCCGTGCCTACACTGAAACATCACACTGTAAAATATAGGGCGGTTCTATCACCCTTCGCCCATCTACATCAAAACAAAATATGAAACTATTCTAGATTTTTGTTTTTAGCATTTTTAAAAAAAATTCTAAACTAAACATGAAATCAAGATGCTAGTAGAGAAAAATGAAATATGAAATTCATCTAAAATAACATGAGCAATCAAGATGAAAATTCAAGGGAAACAAGATGCCTACCTACTTACCTGGGCCTTGGGCCCTGAAGAAGTCAAGTGATCTAAACAAAGGGTCGGAGAAGAGACCCATCTACTGGAAATGGCATATTTCTCCCATCCAAAGCTGTCAAATAATACTTCTCTTTCTCGGACTTCTTGTTGATGATGTAAGGGCCAATCCATGAGATTCCATCCTTCTGGTCATATTTAGGCTTTCCCTTCTTATTTTCCCACATGAACGCAATACTTACTTCACTGTAATTGATGTAAGGTATATTCTCAATGTATGGATAGGAAGGAGGTCCCGCGTTGACTGCACTTTTTATGGATTCTTCACGTTCTTTATATTCTTTCTTCAATATTTGGATAGACCCTAGCTCTTTCCCTTGGAAATTTGCAAGATTTTATTTGTATTAATCTTTCCTTGGTAGG
This sequence comes from Picea sitchensis, assembly GCA_010110895.2. Taxonomy (NCBI): domain Eukaryota; kingdom Viridiplantae; phylum Streptophyta; class Pinopsida; order Pinales; family Pinaceae; genus Picea; species Picea sitchensis. The sequence continues at coordinate 264,451 of SNQJ01S0039612.1, read as the reverse complement.
AACGTGTCTATGCAATCCTCTTGCATGAAATGTAAGTCCCGTGGACTGTACTCAATGGTATCCGAAACTTCATCAAACTCATCCTTACTTGTATATTTAGGATTGTTGGGATCCATCACATGCTTGTTGGCTCGCTCTCGACTGTATAATACCTCAAAAGTGCCATCTCCCATGGAAATTTGTGCATGGGTGAGATACATGCTAAGGAAAATGCCAAGGGAAGCATACCAACTCCTCTAAAGAGCATCCATCAAGCATCTGAGACATCAATCACTACTATGTTCATAAGGAGGATGATATGCAGAAAATCAATCAAGAAGACCTCAAAGTTCTCACATAATCCATAAACCTTGAGCCCTCTTTAGAATCAATGTTGCATACGTTTCCATAGGTTCGACTCGTATACAAACAAAGTTGTTCCATTACCTTCAATGGCATGACATTTGTGGAGGTCCCAGAATCCAACATACATTTGTTCAGGTGGAGGCCATTCATTCCCAATGAAAGATAGAAAGGATGACTGTTGTCCTTTTTCCGATCGAGATACATGGTGTTCAAAATTATTAGAGGATATTTCTTCTTAGTCGTTACCTGCAATAACTTCAAGAATTCCCTCCTTACATAAGGGATTTTGTACATTTCTGTCATAGGAACCATCATATTCAACTTCCCAATCATGGATTTGATGTCTATGTTTAACTGAATCTCATATGTTGGAGCCGTCTTTGAAAGAAACTCATGTACTAGCAGTGGAAGTGGTGAGACCACCTTCTCTGTAGAGGGAGGAGGAGAGGTAGGTTGTGATGGAGGGGTTGAAGCTTTATTTTTTCTGGTGTATGTTAAGTGTTCCCTCTTCCTTAGCTCCTTCCTCTGATCGTATGTCAACTGATTCAAGGCCTGAGGTCTACCCCCTCTTTCCCCTTGTATTCTGGCTTCATTGATCTATTCCTATGTGACTTCTTCCTCTTGGTGAGGTTCTTGGCACAAAGAACAACACAATGCTAGTTTTGTGTCAACCATTCCAACTGGTTTCAAAGTATTAGGGGCCTTTGCCTCTCGTTGAGGCTTTAGCTTCCAACCTATGGCATCTCTCTGTTGTCTGGTAAACTAAGGTCTGGGGGCAGAATGATTTCTCTCCACAATAGTTAATCGACCCATGATATGATTCTTTGCTTGGATAAATTGAGTACTCATTTGATCTATATTTTGTGTCAAGATGGAAATTGGATCGAGAGAACTACTACTGGAAGCCTTAGTCTTTGCTTCTTCCTTGACACAAGGATATTGAAAATGATCAACCTTTGATTTAAGGAGATTTTCTTCAATCTCTTCACTGTACTATTTGGATTGTGCCAAAGTAGTGGGCTTCTTGTCCTTTAGAATAAAGAGGAAATTCCCATTAAATGCATTCACACAGAGGAGACGAACTGTTGTAGCGGTAGGATGCAAATCTGCCAGGTTCTGACTGTACAATATGTTGAACCTGGTGTCAAATTCACTCACCGTCTTGTTCTCCTTTTTTTTTTATATGATTGAATTGGGCTACACGAATCCCATTGTATTTTTTTGTTATCCATCTGTTTTTTAATAATTTGGAAAAATCCTCATAATGGTAGCTCTATGAACCATCTTTGGGCATATTCGGTCAAAGATGAGGCTAGTAGCCTCATGGCTACATCCTCATGTTCCACTTTTGCATTTTCCATGTCTCGGCCTACAACATAGAGATAATTGTCTGCATTGGTGACATTGTTTCCAGGAAACTTTGTCAACCATTTGTGAGACTCTTTTGGCATTGTGGTGGGGTATCAAGGAATGGTGGCCATGTTAAGGGGTTTATAAAGGTCCTTTTCCCAAGGGTGAGCCATTGGAGCAAGGTGAAGGGTACCATGAAAAAGGGTTTTGACAACATGAGCCTTGGAAGGCATTCTTCCATAAACCTTAGAAGGTTTGAACCTCCATGTGGGAAAAGTCTTAAGGGAATATGGATTCTGGGAAGGTGGTGTTTTGAGATGAGCTTCAAGAAGATCTCATCAAAGGTGGAAATGGAACGTCCCTTAGTTGGAATCACTAGGAAAGCTAGGGAAAGGCTTTGGGATAGCTTGCCAAAGTGTCATTAGGGTTCAAAAGAGGATTCCAAATCCTCCCCGACAATGGCGCCAAAATGTTATTGCACAATTTGTAGGTTGGGAAAATCCCGACCCAACCACAAAATGGTGACAACTAAGAGAACACCTACCCACTGTCACCTTAGATAGGTATTCCTGTCACTTTAGAGATGAAGTAATCACCTCGAGGGGGGAATCCCGGTGACCCTCGGGAAATGAGATGGAAGATGGCAAGATGATGAAGAGGACCCCTATAGGTCAATGATGGAAGGTAAGAAGGGATTGAAAAGAGTATCGTAGATGGTGAATATATGCCAGAATGTAGTAGACTTGCCAAGTAGTGATTGTACCTGCCTAAGACACAAGGAAAATGAAGACACAAGCCCAATAATATGTTGGACAAGACAGTTAATCTTGCTGTCCCTAATTGCAACAATAAACAATAATATAAATTAGGAACAAAATGATAATAAGAGTTGCAAATAAAGTTGCTAAAATTCTAGTTAAGATTGCTAGAGACAAGCTAGTAATGACTAGTTTAACTCAAGTATGAAAGACAAAGACTTTAGCATGAAACAAGGTGGTAATAAAATAGTATTGCAGAGATATAATTTCAGCCTTATGGAAGTATAAAACAAGTTGTTACAGAAAATAGATCAACCACCAAAACTTGCTATCAATGCACCCAAAAAGTGCACTAGGGTTAGTAGATTATAGGGGAAAACTTTTAGCAACTTTTGATAGTTGGTTTGTGAGTTATTAAGGAAGTTGTGTTAGGGTTTATGCATCCCTATTGGCTGTATATGAAATGTTATGACAACAGCAAGAAACACTTAGAAAAATGAGACTCCCTAGTGGCTCGACCAAGCACATAAAGCATAGAATTGATTCCAATTTAGACAACCTCAAAATCTTGAGTTTTTGCGTTAACCAATGAAATATTTTATTTGTCCAATGCAATTATTTTTAGTGCCTTTAGATATTGGGTAATGGATTCAAATGAATAAAGTGATAAAAAATTATATCTCCTTGGGGGTGTAAACCCTTTTACTCACCAAGGCAAGCAATGTTAACTAGGAAGTACTAGGAGGGTGTAAACCCTTTTACTTCTCCTAGTAAAACCTTGAGAAACAAATTATTTCAAGACAAGAATGATATATATGGTGGGGTTGTAAACCCTTATACTACCCAATAATCCTAGAAAATCAAACTTGTAACCAAGCAATGAAGCACCAACAAGATAAAATCCTTAACTAGTCCAAGCAATGACAAGACAAACCTCATTTTACCAAGATAAATCCACCACAAATGCAAGAAAGTAGCTCCAAGAGAGATAGCGCACTACTTCTTCCACCAATAGGATGAAGAAACCATAAAAAAAGAAAAATATATAGATATTTCCCAAAGAGGGCACACAATTCAGCTAGGAAGGCTTCTCAAAATGGGAGAGCTATGATCAAAATGAGATACAAATGATCTCTATTTATACAAAATGTTCTAAACATAGTTTGTCCACACAATTTAGGGTAAACCACAAGATGAGGGGTCAAAATCCCTAATATTTCCCCTTTACAAAAATAATTTTAAATAATTCATAATTTGCACATAGAGAAACCCTAAATGGAAAGACGTCACCCTTTTAGGGCAACCTTTAGCCCCCCTTTTGGAAAGTCGTTGAGATTGGAGAAGGGACATTGGGCTTCCAAAAGCCATATTCCAAGGTTATAGGACCTCTCTCCACTAAATAAAGGTTCTAATCCTCATCAAAGTGCCAAGTGTCACGTCACCACCACATACTAGCCCATGTGTGACATCAAGCTCCAAGAAGGTGACATTTTGCCTCTTTCAAGAAAATAGTTTGGGTGGTAGGGGCTAGGTTAGGTTATTCTTGATGTCATATAATCCTCCAAAGGCATGTATTCATTATCCAAGACGTGGTCCCTTTGGCATCCATCCTGTGGGATTCAAGCCCCATGGAAGCCCAAGCTAGGTTTGTTCCTCCAAAACTATCCACCAGTTGGGTCCTGTAAAGACAAATGGATATGCCCTCCAGAGATCTCCTGATCCAGATTATTTTCGACACGAAATGAGAGCAGAGATATAATAAATAAATGCACAGAGATATCACAGATATCCAATAATATAACATAAATGTATCAGATATGCAACCATAAACACAGATATACAGTGATACATGATTTCTATTAATGAAAGAAATGTACAGAGACTGTAAAAATACAGAGTGAAAGACTCACTAGAATGGTGGCAGCTTATCTCTGAGAAGACATTTGACGGCTACTCGGATTCACAAGAAGATGATTATAATGAGGCTCTGAAGGAATTTTTACAATAAACAGGAATGCCAAAAGCCATAGACATCCAAAAACATAACCCTAGGAGATGAAGGGCCAAAAGTCATGTGGGCCCCATTTGGGTAAGTTAGTACATCAACTTCCCGAGGTCGTAACTTTTGCATACGATCTCCGTTTTAGGCGTATGATAGCCTGTTGGAAAGGTATCGTCAAGGAGATTCATTTTGGGGGCCCAGTCATCCATTTGGATATGATTGAGAATATGAATCCCGAAAAAACTTCATTTAGGCCCTCAAAATGGCCCTGGAAGTTAAAACTGTTAAAAATAGTAAATTGCCAAAATTGCCAGAAAACTGTTTTGAGCTAGTTGGAAAAGGTGGGTGGCCATTGATATCCACCTGGATCAATCCTCCCTCCTTAGGAAGCAATGGTATCCATTACATTGAGTTCTCGGGGGAGAGGAAAAAGCGTTTGCTGAATCTGAATCTTGGTGAGCTGCTTGCCTTGCTGGAGACGTCGCGCTGTTCGGTTTGTGGAAGGCTATCATGAGCATGTGGCTGGAAGGGTTAGACATTTTTAACTAGTTTTGATACATGATATGCCTGTGTGTAGAATGAATATTTTCACTTTTCTGCAACCTTTTCGACCTACTTCTTTTGGATAGAAGGTTCTTGGGGCGAGGCTGTAGTGGTGGTAGTGTCCTTCTGTTCCCCTTCTGAACAGATTGTGAAGAATATGAATTTTGCAGTATGACATACTACCTTGCGACACTTTTTAGGTGGAACAATAGTCGAAACTACCTTTGGTATTCTGTAGAGATGACCCCCTAGAGAAACAATGACACTGCGGGGTCGAGACTCATAAACATCATGGCGCTTCCACATATATGGTTGGCCCAAGAGAACATCATAGAAATCCAGTGGGGAAACATCACATAATACCTCATCCTTGAAGGAATGGATGCTGTATGACAATCAACACTGCTGGCTGACAAGAAGATCTCGTACTTGGCGAAGCCACCCGATGTTGTATGGTTGCGGGTGTGGTTTTGTCGACAATCCCAATTGTTTGACGGCCTCTGCTGAGATGAGGTTATTCTAGCTTCTTCTATAACCAATAAAATGCAGCGGGGTCCCCTTCACCCACATCTGTGAATGAAAAAGGTGCTCCTCATATTCAGGATCTATTGGTTCTTTTGGTTGAATTCTTGCGGTCGCGACAATAGCAGTGGGGTCTACGTCGATGATATGTCTTTTACCGGTATTTTCAGAATCAAGGTTCAACTCCTTGTCCTTGATCTCGGCCACCAATGACTGTTTTGAGCGACATTCATCGGTGTTGTGCTAGGGGATTTTGTGGAAATCGCACCATTTTCCGGTGTCCTTCTTTGTCTTCCCGTGACCATTCTTTTCCTATGGATTGGACTGGTTTTCAGGAGACTGTTTGTTAGGGTCGTCTTTGTCATACTTTGGTTTTTGCAGATTTGTAGACTCGAACTCCCATTTGTTCTGGTGCTTAAATTTCTGCTCGATTTTAACAACATATTGATAAGCAACACTGAGTGATGAGATGTCCAAAAAATCCATTTCAGTTTTGATGTATCTGTGTAGAGCCCCATGGTATTTCAGAACCAAATTTTGTTCGGAGTATTTGATACCCAACTTAGTGCGCAAGGTATGGAAGTTATTGGTGAACTCTGGAACTACTTGGCCCCTCTCTTGCCATAGTGTGGTCCATCTCATTTATTGGTCCTCATATTTTCCAACAGGGTAATACTATTCCTTTACCGCGTCCACAAAAAAAATATCAAGTGGGCTCAACCCCATATATTCCAGATTCCTATGTGGAACTTTGCTCCCAGTAAGTTTCCCACCAATGTTTGACACGGGGGAGAGCTTTAAGGAGTATGAAGGTGATCTTTCCCTATTGGAAAAATGGTGAACAGAGAAATAACCGTCTAGCATATTTAACCATTTGTCTAGGGCATCCGCATCTATCTGTCCTTCAAATACAGGAATATCAAAATTAACTTGTACCTTGAAAGGAGAGGTGATTCCAAAGTGGCCGCTTGATGAAGATGCGCCTGTTTCTATCGGCAGGCGTTGAAGGATGTGGGGAAAATTCTCCATCATTTCGTCCCTCTGTTGCATGAGAGATTGCTCAAGCAACAGACTGATAGGATCGTCTGATCCGTCGTTTTTCTTTTATTCCTCCATTGAGGGTTTCTTGGGTGTGCGCGAGAGATTGTTCTCAAGAGAGACAAAATCGAGACCCAACTTTCTATACTCGGACCTCATCGGGGACATGCACTGAAAAACAATCAAGAGCAACCTTCTCTGATACCATTGATCCAGATTATTTTCGGCACGAAATGAGAGCGGAGATATAATAAATAAACGCACAGAGATATCATAGATATCCAATAATATAACATAAATGTATCAGAGATGCAACCATAAACATAGATATACAGTGATACATGATTTCTATTAATGAAATAAATGCACAGAGACTGTAAAAATACAGAGTGAAAGACTCACTAGAATGGTGGCAGCTTATCTCTGAGAAGAGATGTGACGGCTACTCGCATTCGCAAGAAGATGATTACAATGAGGCTCTGAAGGAATTTTTACAATAAACAGGAATGTAAAAAATCCTAGACATCCAAAAACCTAACCCTAGGAGATGAAGTGCCAAAAGTCATGTGGGCTCCGTTTGGGTAAGATAGTACATCAACTTCTCGGGGTCGTAACTTTTGCATACGATCTTTGTTTTAGGCGTATGATAGCCCATTGGAAAGGTATCGTTGAGGAGATTAATTTTGGGGGCTTAATCATGCCTTCAAATATTATTGAGAATCTCTATTTTGAAAAACCTTCATTTAGGCCCTCAAAATGGCCCTGGAAGTTAAAACTGCTAAAAATAGTAAATAGCCAAAATTGCTAGAAAACTATTTTGAGCCAGTTGGAAAAGGTTGGTGGCCACCGATATCCACCTGGATCATCTCCAGTCAAAGCATCATGATGATTAAATCAAATCAATAAAATATCCATCTAAGAAATTACATCCAAACCACCTCATCAAAATAAACTAATACTCAAAGACCCTATGCAATTTGCCAAGTTTAGGTATGGGAGGGTTAACAAAACGACCTATTGGGTGAATCGTACCTCAAGTTTAGGGGTGTTTCTCGAGGGGACCTCCTTCTAAGTCATGTGGATGATGTGACATGGATGAGGGGAAATACCTTTTGGCATTGGGTTTCATGACATACAAGGGGTTGTAGTTTCTCACTTATGGGTGCCTTTGTAGAGGATGTGCTACACCTTCATTTTCAATGCAACATTTTTCCAAGGCCATTTGTTGCATTTTACTCTTTTAGGATGTTTCCAGGTTGAATCCAAGGTGGAGATTCTACCTAAGAATGAAAAATTGTGCCCATCTTGACTCTACCTTGGTCACACCATGCTTCCCCAAGTTGGAAACATGCATAGGGATTTTACCTAAGCAATAAAAATAGTGCCCATACATGCTCTTCCCTGGTTGGCATTTTGTTATTAGTTATTATTTTACGGGTCCTGTTATCACATGAAAATGTCTAGGGTTGCAGGTGACAACCATGAGCGTAGGTAGCAGACAACTACAATTTTCAGCAGCGAGGTCCCCCCCCCAGTTCAATTTAGCTCCACTTCTAAGCACATTTGGAGGGATTCCATAGTTGTCGGGTGGATAAACTTTGGCGGAGGCACTAAAAATAGCCGGCATGCCTAGATCGCAGACCGCGGTGAGATCGACAACCATGGATCATTTTGGCGCCATGATCTGTGCAGTTGTTAAAACCCAAAGGGTGGGATGAAATCCAAACCGTGGTTTTAGGGTGTGGCTATGTGGCGAGAGGCGGTGTATTTCGAGCCCAAAAGAGGTCTGGGTCCAAACCACTTTCATCGGCATCGAAATCACGTGCTCTTATATCGCCATATCTGAAAGCGACATGTGGCCTCCTCCTAGAGGTCAAGTCACATCCCGATCCCGATGGGGGCCCAACCAATGAAAAAGTATTGGTTTTTTGTGGCCACATGCTTTTCATCAACCAATCCATGAGCGGAATGTGGTCACCCCCTATTCATCAAATCGCTTCTCTGATCCTGAGATGGTTTCGGTTAATGGAAAAGGACTGGTAGCTTAAACCTCATCTCAATCCTTAAGTAGGAAGCTTAAAATCCATGGCTGAAGGGATAGGGCTGTTAGCCAAGGTACATCATGGGCGATTTTGTCTTTTAGGTCCATATTGACCAGAGCTTGCGTCTGACAGGAGAAAATGCACACAGTCTGACAGAGAGCTGCGTAGACGTAAAGAATTGAGTGGAATGGCCATATCACTCCTGGAAGTTGTGGACTGATCTGAGTATAAATAGATCACTTTGATATTTTGTTATGGTTGTCGAATGGTTGAGCAGAGCTCCCTACTATGTAATTTTTGAGGCCATAACTGTTCTCTGGTTATGTATCAATTTTGAGACTTTCTCATTAATAGAAATCATATTCCCTCATCTCTTTTTTCAAACAGTGCTGAAACACTTGAACATGGAGGATCCAGTTGAGGGTCGCGGTTCTATTGTAATGTAGGTTTGATTACAGTAGTGCTGTGACCAGTTTTAGTCAGCTTCTTTGTTATCTTATTTCCCCTTATGCTGAAAGGCTCGGGCATGGACATGGAGGATCCAGTCGAGTTTTTTTAGTTGCATGGTAATTTAGGTTTGATTATTATGCTTTTGTGACATATTTCAGTGTTTGAAACTTGAGTTCAAGAGTGCTCTTGAACCTGCTTTTTTCTTCACCAATCTCCTTGAAGGCTAGATGCTGATCGTAGTCTTGTTCATCTCTCTCACTAAGTCTTCCTTCTGCTCACCCTTAAACTCAAATCATTGACTGAAGTTAATGAGGACATCAATTCCCTGTGCATTTCTTGTCCAGTTTCCGTGTTCAAATCATTCTTGTACGTACTGAGTTTTGTCGATTTGACCTCCACTCATAAAACCAACATCCACCAAACATTTTGATGGGTACTGGGCTTATCTTCTTGCAATATGAGGGTGAATATTAGTGCTAACATTCATGGCACCGTTGCCTTGATCAAATTGAAGACATTTCCTTGGGATAGAACGAAAAATAAATTCTGATTCTGAAGGTGCATCCGAAATCAGTAACTTGAAGATTGCAACTTGCACCTGGCGACTCCACTGTTTCAGTTGTGGCTCCCAAAGGAACACACACGAGGTCTACTCCACATCTTCCTCTAGAAAACACTTGAATATGACCCAGAGAAGATTATCAAGAAAGGAAATATTCTCAAGAGGGTTTTCAGCTGCTGGCCAAGATTGAAGAGCTCCCTGGGAAGAATGACATTGCAGAGATCCAGTTTTAGATGGTGAACTAAAGATGGATACATTAATATGACTGCTCATATTTCACCATGGTGAATCCACTTGTTTGAAATGGAAAATATTTTATCTCAGAGGTATGCCTTCTATGAATTTTAAAAAATAGTTGGTTTCCCTAATCCACTGCCTAGTAGAGATGAATGCGAAAGTAGCCTTCCTAAATTTCAAGGAGAAGAGTGGGAGTTACCAGCTGAACACTTGCTAGATTTTCATGATTTTATTTATCAACTTCATATCATGCATGAAGATGTCCAGATAAATCTTTTCAGGTATTCATTAGAGGGGATTTCTCACGATTGGTGTAGATCTCTGCCAGTTGCAAGTATCATCTCTTTGACATGATTTCATGCAGCTTTCAATTCCTTTTGTAAAGAATATTTTCCAGTTGAACGTCTTTTTGAGGGATGTTGTAATAAGTTTTATTTGCCCCATAAATATTCTTCTTGTCATGAAAGTCCAATTTGTGATGAAGCATTTATTGTAGAAGAAAACATTTACCATGGAGATCATGAGGTGTTGAATGATAGTTATTATGATAGCGATAACACAAAAACATCTGACATCATATTAGATATATATATTGTTTTAAATATTCATGAAGTTCAACATCTCTCTTTTGAATATTCCGATGACAAAGAGCAAGTGTATTCTGTAGTAGATATTTCTCTTGACTGTGAATCTAATATAGATGATAAGCTAGTTAAAGAAACTAGGGGATATTTCTATCTATTTTTTCCTAGCTTTTCACAATTAAAGGTAGTTTTTGTTTGCTGTTCAAATGAAGGAATTGAAGAGGATATTCCTATCCTTGAAACATATTCTTTTGGAAGCCCTATTTATGATGAAGACGTTATTTCAAATACTGACCAAGAGCAACCCATTTTTGATGAATATCCCAATGAAGATGAGGAATAGAATAACTTGTCCATGGATTCTTGGGAGCCTTGTAGCATGGTCCCTGTGTATGATACTTATCAACCTGACCATTGCAAGGACCATAAAGAAAAAAGGGAAGGGACAAATATGCATCTCATCTCATCTCCAACAATTATAAACGAGTACCAGTTTAAAGAGAAAGAACCATCCATTGACATACATGAGGAGATCTATTGCCATCATCTAACATATGTTGCTAGAGAAGGAAAAGGAGAAGTGGATCATTATCCTGTGTCATCCTTTCACTCACCTGGGATTTCCACATAATTTCAACTAGAGGTGAGCAGTTGCAAAGGGGAGCAGGTTTTCTGCTACCTATCTAGCAGGTCTTAACACACATTTTATGACCCTGTGGGGTGGTATATGGAGTTGAGTTTTCCAAAAGCATTGGAGCCTACAAGATTATTCATCTTATCATCATTTGGGGGTATTGTAAGTGATCCAAAACATGTTTCCTTTTTGCTTTCATACTTCCCTTACTTTTTGTGGATCATTTGTAATGAAGAGAATAATTATATTAGCAAACAGTCTGGGTGGCTATGGTGGAAGTTTGCTTTCACCTAACACATTGTAAACAATCAATTAGTCTAGGATTATACATAAATAAGCTCCTTCTGGATCATGTGTGTACATATCAACCTATGGTCCTCAACAAGGTGTATTTAAGCTCGACTCCACAACCCAATAGCTAAGGCACTGGAACTGCGCATTCTTGGCAGCTCACATGGAGCATACCATCCCGTGTGGAGCCAATCTTATCATAAGAAAATGTCCAGGGTCGCAGGTGAAAACCATGAGCGCAAGTAGCAGACAACTGCAGTTTTCAATAGCGAGATCCCCCCCTAGTTCAATTTAGCTCCACCTCTAAACACGTTTGGAGGGATTCCATAGTTGGCGGGTAGATAAAATTTGGCTGGGGTGCTAAAAATAGTCGACACGCCCAGATTGTAGACCACGGTCAGATCGAAGGCCATAGTTCATTTCAGTGCCATGAGCTGCGCGGTCGTTAAAACCTGAAGGGTGGGCCAAAATCCAAACCGTGGTTTTGGGGTGTGGCTATGTGGCGAGAGGTGGTGTATTTCGGGCCCGGAAGCGGTCTGGGTCCAAATCGCTTTCGTTGGCCCCAAAATCACACACTCTTACAATGTCGTATCTGACAATGACATGTGGCCTCCTCCTAGTGGTCAAGTCACATCCCGATCTCGAGGGGGCTCAACCAATGAACAAGTACTGGTTTTTTGCGGCCACCTACTTTTCATCAACCAATCCATGAGAGGCACATGGTCGCCCCTATTCGTCAAATCGCTTCTCCGATCCCAATATGGTTTCGGTTAATGGAAAAGGACTCGTAGCTGAAACCTCAGCTCAATCGTTAATTAGGAAGCCTAAAATCCATGGCTAAAGGGATAGGGCTGTCTGCCAGGGTACAACATGGGTGGTTTCATCTTGCAGGTCCATATTGACCAGATATTACGTTTGATAGGAGAAAACACATACAATCTGACAGAGAGGCGCGCAGACGTAAAACATTGAGTGGAATGACCAGATCACTCTTGGCAGTTATGGACTGATCTGAGTATAAATAGACCAGTTTGATATTTTGTTATGGTCGTCAAATGGTTGAGAGGAGCTCCCTACTACGTAATTTTTGAGGCCATAACTGTTCTCTGGTTATGTATCAAATTTGAGACTTTCTCATTAATGGAAATCAACTTCCCTCATCTCTTGTTCAAACTGTGTTGAAACACTCGGGCATGGAGGATCCAGTCAAGGGTTGCGGTTCTATTGTAATGTAGGTTTGATTACAGTAGTGCTGTGACTAGTTTTAGTCATCTTCTTTGTTATCTTATTTCCCCTTATGCTGAAAGGCTCGATCATGGAGGATCCAGTCGAGTTGTTGTAGTTGCATGGTAATGTAGGTTTGATTATTATGCTGCTGTGCCATATTTTAGTGTTTGAAACTTGAGTTCAAGAGTGCTCTTGAACCTAAGTTTTTCTTCACCAAGCTCCTTGAAGGCCGTATATTGATAGTAGTCTTATTCACCTCTCTCACTAAGTCTTCCTTCTTCTCACCCTTAAACTCAAATCACTGACTGAAGTTAATGAGGACCTCACTTCCCTGTGCATTTCTTGTCCAATTTCTGTATTCTTGTACTGAGTTTTTTCCATTTGAACTCCACTCATAAAAACAACAACCACCAAACATTTTGATGGGAACTAGGCTTATCCTCTTGGAATTTGAGGGTGACTCTCAGTGCTAACAGGTCCCATTAGTTTTTTTTATGAGAGGAATTTCATTGTCCTTGGGATCCCTGGGCGAGCATATAGAAGGTTAATGGTTTTTATCTTATCTTTTTTCATCCACAAGCCTCTGGGCCTTCAACCCCTTCTTCCCATGAAGTGAGGGACAACCCCTTCTTGAATCAATACACCCGAAAAACCCAAAAGGTGAGGAGATGAAGTGTGGAAAGTGACAAGTATGGTTGGTAATGGTATGATGACTTGTCAAAAAGGACCTCCCAGTAGCATACCTATCCTAAAGGGTGACCCACTTACTAGTGCGCAATGTCAACCACCAAAGTGAAATAGGGAAAAGAGCATAATGTCCAAGAAAATGTCACATAATCAAAACCAGTAATATATGTAACAAACTCAAATTCCTCAGATATTGAAATGACAGTCACCATAATACCTGACTTGTACCTCATGGAGCAAGACCCAATATCTTATGGAGGTGAATTGATGTGGTGGATACCGTCATGATCAACCTGGAGATGTGGTGGTGAGGTGGGTCTCTGTCTATGTAACTACTGGTCAAGTTGTCTCTCGGTACTCCATGTCTACAATCTGAGGGCCTCGATACATCATCTCCTTAGTTATCCATAGGAGTTAGGAATAAGAGGTACTCCATGTCTACAACCCGCGGGCCTCGAGACATCATCTCCTTAGTTATCCCTAGGAGTTGGGAATACTAGGTACTTCATGTCTGCAACCTGAGGGCCTCAAGACATCATCTCCTTAGTTATACCTAGAAATGGCGGATACCACAACAATATAATTCCTTACTTTAAATATCAATTCAACTTTAGACTACATTACATACAATGGTAGAAATCAATCGTGATGGAATGGGGCCCTTCACACCAAGAAGTTAATATTCTTCTTCATCCATAGCCTTAAAATTTTCCCGTGGTGATCATCTTAGTGCCTATGCTGATAGCCAAATGTTCTTGTTGGATCCAATTCAGATCACACCTCCCCATTGGGAAGATTTTGGTCTCCAAAAGCATCCAAGGATAGATGAAGGAACCTGCTTGCAATATGGTTCCTCTCATACCACTTTGCTTTCCTTGCAATCTGTCCTTTGAGACCAATATACCACATTTCTTGCCATCCTCTATGAATTGTCCAGTCATTGTGTTGTAGAACCGTGTCTTCTTTCAACTCCTCAATTCCATGAGGTGTAAGGTATTCAACAATAGGAATAACCTAATATTGTTCCTCCTCATCCAACATGGAGGGTGTTATGAGAAAAATCACTCTATGGCAAGGGGTAAACTACAACAGATGAAATGACTGCATAAATCATCTCTAATCCCAAATATGCTATATAAACGAAAATGCTAACAAGAAAAGATAAAGAGCCTACCTTGTCCGGACGTTCGATGAAGACCATCGTTGAGCACTTGACTCAAAGCTTTATACCTACAACTTGTCCTCAACAACCAAGATACACAAGCATATGGTGATAATATATATTGTTAGCACATATAATAGAATAATCCATCAACATTCATAACAAATATTCCCATGGAATAACAATTCAAATATTTGAAAGATATTGATTGGATGAGAAAAGAGTATTTCTATTAAAATATGATCAACATAAGTGTATAAATAACAAACTTCCATGTCGACATGTCTCAGAACTGAGAAACTACGTCCCTTCCAAGTGGGCCTCCACCACTTCAATCCTCCACCAAAGGAAAGCTCATATAAGCGAGACAATGAGGTTCTCCATCAAAGAGGGAAGATCTTGGGGGCTGAACAATGTGTTCAAAATTTAAAGGACAAAGGGATGCAGACTCAATATGAAGTGAATAATTTCTCCAGTGTAACTTTGCTCTCAAAAGTTGAATTCTCTCCCCTTCAACGGTTTGGATATGGCCCATTTATAGCCTTCAAATGGAACTGAAGGGTCAAGTCAACACGTTTCTAGTATATGGAAGGTTAAGGATCATGGATCTAGTGATGTGACATGGAAACCTGACACAATTTTTAATTTTGAGCACCAAACTCGATGTATGTGGGATGTAGTGGTGAACCCTATGTATACACATGTTTTATAACTGGTAGGGCATGTATATGTGGAAAAATATGATTTTTAGCTCTGGTAAGTGCGAAAGGGGACTTCAAGTATGCATAGGGAAATTGAAAAGGCCTTCTGAGAAAGTTGCATGGGGTGAGGAAAATCTTTCTATAACAGAGGGTTCAAACAACTTCAAATATTCCACATTCACCACTGAGTTGATTTGCATATAAGGTGGAAGTTTCAACATGAAGGTGTTCTCATTCACTTGTTCAATGATCTCAAATGGGCCATATCTAAGGGGGTTGAGTTTCTTTGTTTCTCCTTGAAATAATTCTTTATAGAGGTAGAGCCACACCTTGTATCCAACATGGAATTTGTGATCCTCCCTATGTTGATCATGCCTGTCTTTGTACAACTGTTGGATCTTCTCGAGCTACTCCTGAAACCTTAGATGTATCTGCCTAATCTTGTCCATAAATGATCTTACCTTCTATTATTCTCCTTGAATCCTTTCTTCTTCTTTCTGCTATCCATACAAAATATCAAATGGTGAACTGGTATCCAACCAAAAAAAGCCTCGAAAAGAGACTTATTGGTGGAAGAATGAATTGATATGTTGTAGGAGTGTTGAATTTAGAATATCTACTCGTCCCAAGTCTTTGGATGTTTTCTATTGTAACCTCTCAACAATTGTACCAATGTTCTATTAACAACCTCGATTTATCCATCTATTTGAGGATGGAAGGCAGTCACTGAGTTATTCAAATTGGCATCCATTCTCTCCCAAAATTATATCCAAAATCTATCCAATAACCTGCTGTCCCAATCAGATATGATGGAGGTTGTCAATCTGAAATGTACCCATACATCGCTGAAGTATAGTTCAACGATATATTTTTTTCTTACATGGAATGAGCACACACATTTTTCTGAAGGAGTCTACCACAACGAAAAAAGTAGTTATGGCCTCTATGATTCATAGGAAAACCTCCAACAAAATCCATGGAGATTCTCTCCTAAGGTCTATTAGGAACTAGAAATGACATGTACATGCTAAGTTTCTAGTTTCTTGGCTTGATAGTGCTACAAAGAACACAAACTATAACAAAATTTACAACTTGCTCCTACATATTTGGCCAATGCACATACCACTGCATATTCTCCACTATCTTTGTCATGCAAAAATTCTCAACAACCCTATAAGTGTGTGCTTCTCTTATAAACTGAACTCTTTTGTCCCAGGGTATGCATAAATTTTCCAACTTGTACAACAACCCATATTTGAGGTGGTATTCATTTCCTTCCATGACAATGAACAACCTCTCCTTCAACTACTTGTAGACTCCTCTAAAATATTTATCTCCCTCATAATATTCACTTATAAGTTCATGAGTAAAAGGATCAAGCTGGATTATCATTTCCATTGCTACAATATTCTTTAGTGGTGGTCGAGAGAGCATGTCTTCTATCCTATTCATGGACCCTTTCTTGTACTTAATCAATAGATGAAATTCCTGCAAAAATCCTAACCACTTTTAATGAATCACCTACTGCATCTTTCTCTGACTCTATATATTATGAAGGGGTTGATGATACATGTATATGATGGTCTGTTTTCCCAAGAGGTAATGCTTCCACTTATTCACTGATTGTACAATCACAAAGAGCTCCTTATCATACATGGGGTAGTCAAGAAATTATCCATGAAACAACTTTGAATGGTAACACATAGGCCTTCCTCCTTGCACAAGTACTTCTCCTAATGCATATCCACTAGCATCAGTCTCTAGCTCAAAAGGTCGCTACAATTTTGGCATGGATAACACCAAATAATCAATTATTTTCTTCTTCAAGTATTCAAATAATCTTTGCTGTGTCTTACCCCAATGAAATATATTTCTTTTGGAATTCATGGCATGCAATGGTGTTGCTAGTGTATATAAGTTTACAATGAACTTTCTTAGATATTGAGCTGCTCCCATGAAACTCATGACCTCTGTCATATTGGTGGGAATAGGCCATTGGGTGATGGGTGCAATCTTCTCTGGATCTACCCTCATCTCTCCTCCTCCAATCACGTGTTCAAGATATATCAAGGAAGTATTTCCAAACACATGTTTCTATAAGTTGGAAATCAACTGAGTCTTCCTGAAGGTCTCTAGTACTTGGGTCACATGTGAGAGGTGTTGTTGCCAAGTATTTATAAAGATTAGTATGTCATCTAGATATACTATTACAAAAGAGTCAATGAATGGGAGTATCACATAATTCATTAGTCGCATAAATGTTTTAGGTGCATCGGATAATCCAAAAGGAAGTACTAACCAATTGTACAAACCTAGTCTTGTTTTGAACATTGTCTTCCGTTGTCTTCCACTTTGATCCTCACTAGGTAGTAGCTTGATTTGAGGTCCAACTTAGTGAATAATTTGGCTTGTTACAGTTGATGCAACAAGTCACCAATCCTTGGAACATGATATCTATTATTGATGGTGTTCTTATTCAGAGCATGATAGTCAATGCACATTCCCCAGGTTCCATCTTTCTTTGGGACCATGATCATGGGTGAACCACATGGTGATGTACTGGGTTTGATGAATCACTGCTCCAATAAGTACTGCAATTTCACTTGATCCAACAAGTCACCAATCCTTGGAAAATGATATCTATTATTGATGGTGTTCTTATTCAGGGCACGATGGTCAATGCACATTCCCCAGGTTCCATATTTCTTTGGCACCATGGTGATGGGTGAACCACATGGTGATGTAATGGGTCCAATGACTCCCTGTTCCAATAAATAATACAACTACTTCTTTACTTCATCTTCTTCAGTGATGGACTACCCATACAATCCAATGTTAGGTAATTTTGCTTCCAAAAACAATTGAATCTCATGTTCAACCTCTCTCTTGGGTGACAGTCCCTAAGGCTCTTGAAACACTTTCTTGTAGGATTCAATAAATTTTTGTAGTTGTTGACTTTGTTTTCCACTACATCCTTCCAAGGATGCCTTCATATATAACTCCCTTCCTTCTCATTGTTGCTTTCCTACTCTTAGGAACAACAAGAAAAAATTCTTTGTACATCCCATGATTCTTCTTTCCCGATGAGCACTGATCATAGAGAGATTAGCTTTGTGCTTGTGTGCATTTATGGAACACACTTTTCCATCCTGTTACACACCTAAATATCACACTTAAGTGTCATATGCACCTCATCAAGTGTTGTATGCACCTTAGTAAGTGTCGCATGAACTTTTTCAAGTGTCGTATGCACCTTACTAAGTGTCACATGCACTTTATCAAAATTGTATGCACCTTACTAAGTGTCACATGCACTTCATCAAGTGTTGTATGCACCTTACTAATTGTCACATGCACTTTATTAAGTGTTGCAACTTTATTACCATGTGAGAACATTTGTCATAATCCCTAGTCATTGTGGAGGAAAACAAATCATCATGAGAAGGTAGAAACAATGCCATTTACCATGAGATATTGACCATTTTTGAAAGTCAACACTCCCCTGCCCATGTATAGGGAGCATTGAAATCTTGTCAATTCTTCCTTGCCTGTGTATAGGGAGCATTGCCAACTCTCTATGATCAGTGTTGGGGGAGCGTTGAAGTGGTTAGAGGGAGTTATGGCTAACCCACCTTATTTTAAGAGCTAGTTATGAGAAGAAGAGGTCAAGGATTCAAATCATATCTCATGGATCCATCTTAGGTAGACTCAATCCCAAATTATGGAGCAAAATATTCAACCATTTCCCAAAATACTTCATGGTGGTTAAGCCTCCAACTCCTATATAATGAGTGCATTCCAGGATGAAAAGGGAGAGAATTGAAGAACATTATACTTATGATTGTGTGAGATACAAAGGGGATGGAACAAAGAGCTTGGAGGAGGTTGCTGCAACATCAAATTTGATTGCAAGTGCTTCATTATTGCTTTCCATCAATAGATAACTTGGCCTATTGCTTTCATTTTTATGCGTCTAAGTATTTACATGTCTATTATTGTAAAAATAATCGTAGATAGATCTATTTTTACTTAACATTATAGTGCAGAAGAAATGGATCTCATCTTGTTCTTTTGCAGGTATTTTCTTGTGCCTAGGAGCTTGGACATCAAGGTCAAAAGGATGGAGAAGCGAGGAAAACCATCGTAAAAATGTGTGCTATCCATTTCTCTTTTCTATCCTACTTGTAGAAATAGATCTAAAAGGAAAGTAGTTACCATTTGTTTCCCTTCTGTCTTGAATCAAAGAAGGGTTCATTATCCAAGGGGGATTTCACCTGTCCACATGGGGAATTCACCACAACATATAGTAGTTCCCTTTCCTTCTAAAAATGAAATCCATTACATACAAGTATGGGATTTACAATATGAATCCACATATATCAAGAGGGATCACATTTGCAACTACTTCATCAACAAAGTTCTGATTGATGGAAAACTTAAATTTTCACTGCTTGCTCACTTTCAATTCCACGTCTTTACTTTCCCAACCTAAGGGGTATGGATGTGGATGATATTGAGTCTCTAGCCCAATATTCTCAACTATTTGTGCAAAGCTCAAGTTGTATTGTGATCCAAGATCAAAAAAAGAATCCACCTTGTTCTGCTTCATGTGAATTTTAATGTAGAAAAGTTCAGTCATCGGCTTCTCCTCGTTGTGTCTGCAACCAACTAATTCTACCTATTTCTAAAGATTAGTGAAATTAATATTCCCTTCTGGGTCTAAGGTGCTATCCATATGTTCCTCAATATCCACTGATATCACTGCTTTCTTCTTTTTGTTTTGGAAATATTTGGGGTGCTATCTGGGTGCAATTTCCAACAATTCTCCTTGGTGTGTCCCTTTCGATCACATCCTTTACATTTTTGGATCGAAATCATTTATTCTTGTGTTTCTTCTATGATCTTTTTCTCATTCCACTTTTTTTTTTCTTCTACTTCTGTTGCTCTTGTGGTTCTACTTTCTTGTGCATGCTTCCACTTATCTCCCTCGAGGTACTGTGCTTGAATACTGACATCATCAATTGTATTTGGTCTAAATAGAATCAATTGTCTATAAATATGAGGTAAAATTTCCCCCAAAAACTTAACTAACATGTTCAGCCTTTTGAGAGAGGTTCCCATTTTAATTTCTCTCTTCTTGAACTCTGTCATGAACTTCTGCACTGATTGTCCTTGTCTCTGCCTGAAGTAATGCGATACTATTTGTTGGTGTTCCTCATATCCTATTGGGTAAAAATGGAATTTGATCATGTACTTGAAAACCTCCTAATCCATCATTGGTGGTTCATTTCCTAGTGATATTCTTACTGCATCACTCTCTCTCCATGCCAAAGCATGG
>SNQJ01S0039612.1:204494-239535 GCA_010110895.2 Picea sitchensis | reverse complement strand
GCTTATTTACTCTGCAGTTATTGGATGATAATGCTTCATTGATATAACACTTGGATTATATTGTTAAAAAGGATTAAATTGCTCTATTATTGATTCAACCCCCCTCTCAGTAATCCAACACAGGGTTCATATCTTTAAGGGTACCAACAAAGCCTAAAACTATCGACCCTTCTGGTAAACTAGAAGGCAACGCAATACACAGAATTCACTGCGCAGTCTCACCCGAGGTAGCTTTAAATGGGTGGCTATAAGACTCAGGTGTTTACAACCTAGGATTGAGCATGGGATATGGAATCTGTATTCTAAACCATTTATTATAACTTGTTTTACAAACTACTGCTATTCTCTTTTATATTTTAACCTTCATGGCATCTTTTCTTGATATCCCAACAACAATTAACCAAGCAATATAATAACTTATTCATTCATTACACACATCGTTTAACTACTAAAAGTATGACAAAGATATGCATGCATTCATCACATTACACAGGTATTACCGTGGTTCACCTCCTCCTGGGCTACGTCCACAAAGATTTGGCTCTTGGCTCTCCTATTATGGTAGCTCTGCAATCTCGTGCCATGCGCTTACAACTCCCCTCAGATGGGTAAGATCTATATGAGACAAACTCTATATGAGGCGAACTAGATCGCACCAGGCTCCTCGACATGCGATCTAATCCTCAATATCTACCTTCTCTCCTCCGCTCTAGTTCAATCGCTTTTCAAAAATAGTTCATCTAATAAAAAACCCTTACATACCATATCAATCCCTACAAAAGTAGTGAATCGAACCCAACTGCACCCCCCTATGATACCCGTGTATCTATATTTATATCTATCGGGCTCTTCAACCATTTACACAAAATGTTATTGTTGTTCCTGAGTTTATACCTAAGGCTTCAAAGTATAATGTAAAGGCATCCAAAAATAAAGAGATTTTAAAATATGAAAAGAAAGTGAATTCTTTAGGGAAAGAAGATATGGTTGATTTTTGAGTTGTCTTTGCCTAGCTTCCCAACGTTCCTGGATGCTTATGTCTTGTTCAATAATTGCCCATGAACGTTCAAGTTCATCTCGAGTGCTAGTGGTCTCTAAAATGGTATTAAACAAGTTTAAAGCAATGCTAGTTTGATTTGTGAGATCGGGTTCTATATTAGGCTGTCTTGCCATAGGCACATTCATGGAGGAAAGAAAATTAAAAGATCTGTTGTTTTTATGTTTGCTTTTTCTTGTTTTCAGTTATATGAGAAAAATTCCTGAAATTGAATTAATAGTATAACAATTCAGAGGCCGTTTTCCGTCTCTGAGTCAAATTTGAAAATAATGAATGTGATGAAAGAAAAACATAAATCTATTAACAAAGTGAGTTATCAATCACAGAAGAATATCACTTTGATACAGAAGAAGAAAAATGGATGTGGAACCTTTAATGAAGCATAAAATGTGGTAATCTAACTAATTCATAGGTCTTGTATTTTCTAATAGCCAACACAGAGGAAGATTTGTAAACAATCAGATAACTAAATGAACCATATAACCACAATAGATGTTGTACTAAGTTGTGATTAAGCATTCATCAAAGACATATAAATCAATATGATGGAATACAAAAGAACAAAAGAACACATAACTTAAGATTGACAAAATATGGAGTCTCTGGTCTGCATTTGTCTTAATTCTCAAAAATAAGAGATCTCTCTATTACAATCAGCTAGGAAAAAGCCTTCTTTAAGTCTTTTGAAATTATATTTATACAAAATGTTACCAACCCTAGATGGTTGGTATTTTCCTTACTCTTAGATATTAACGGTTACAAAATAAAAACTTGAACCGTTTCACTTGTTTCCTTTCTATCTCTTTCTCATATTGATACAATGAGCATGCATGCATTACTTCATTATTTCTTTGAAGTAATTCCTTCACCTAGCTTGAGACATTCGACGCACCTACTTAGAAATTGTACTAAGATTCTGGAAGGCTCTGTCACATCCTTTGCCTAAAAAAGATACAACTTTCTCTGTGATTTCAACAACCTGTCTTCAATCCTTTTACCTTCAAATTTTTTTGATTGCAACTGTAGATTTGGCTTTACCATCCATCTATCCATTTGAGCGACGTCAACCTGCTTCAACTATGAAATTTCAATCTAAGATTCATTTAAGATTTCTTTGATTTCCAATTGATGCTTTACGACATTGATTTGCCCTAATACTCCAACACAATTGTCCTTTCCTATGCCTAGTGATTTTTTATCTAGAAAATCAAAAGCCTCTTCACAATCTTCCTTTATTTCTTTGGCCATTTTCTTACTCTCGGTTATATTTTCCTCCCATTCCTTTAGTATGATATCAAATTCAGAGTTCTGTTACCTATTACAGAGAATGAGAATGCAGAAAACTAGTTATTTCGCTAAGCCAGCTCTAAGAAAACAAGAAAGTGATTCAGAACTAAAGATCCTTTTTGCCTTAAACACGCAAACCATGCATATACCTTCACTGACAACACGTTTAATTCCTTTAATAAAAATATTTGGGTGTTAAAATATGATCCTATTTGGAATCATTTCCCTAAATCATATATTAATGTCATTTATGGTCGATATCTTGGGAAAAGCGCAGAATTTGAATGTATCCGAGTTAATTTTAAGCAATATATTAATTAGAGTATAATCCTCATTTAGTACCTTAATTAATCATACCTAACACTTAAACAAGTTTTGGCGTTTCAGGTCTTGGGGATCTTTAAAGCAGTTTGAACTAAGACTTACGAAACGCAAAGTCATGAAGGGTTTTAAATAGCTATAATCATACTTAACACTCTTGATTAATCGCGATTAGTTTTTTAAAATGTCGGGGTTTTGGGTATCGGGACTTCAAACCATTTATATGTGAGAGCATCCAGAATCGCTAAGTCGCAACGGAGTTTAATATTTGTTAGTCTTACTTAATCATTAATGAACCCGACTTCACATTTAAAATTTTCGTGAGTTCGGGTATCGGGACTTTGAGGATGCTCAATATCAAACCTTCACATTTCGCGAAACCCTGACTCCCGAAATTTCAAAAGAAAACCTTTATATAGATTGATTCATTAATTAAAAAGGCGGATCCATAATCTGCTAAGACATTTAAACCTTTGGATTGATCGGAAGATTTCATTTCGACGGTGATTATCCAAATGCATTTTTGTGCTTTTTGTTTGAACAAAAATGAAAATTATTTTTAGTCTAAGTTTTTAGAAAAAATATATATGTTTCAACATAGGCTCCATCTAGGGATCTCGTCTCCTTCTGGGACGAGAATAACATATAGACTGAGTGCCTTTATTGGGTAAATGGAGTCATTATTACAGTTCTGTGAAACACATTATGAAGAAAGAACAAAACAGGATTTTAGGATTTCATCCTTAACTTTGAAAACTCTCAAAACTCAATCATTTGGTGATCTCGAGTTAGGCTTATAATAGTTTTCCTTTCCTAAAACTGACTTCAGATTTGTATAAGATAATCAAAACAACCTTAATCGTTCTATCAGGCTTTATTTGATTTTGTTCGCATCAAGGTGAAGTAATTCCAATATTTTAAGTTAGGGAGTCCCATTAGCTTAGAATGTATATCTAGCCGAAAAGAGAAATAGTTACCAGAGCATCTTGTAATTCATGTATAAAAAACTATCAGATATGTAGATATTGCTTCACTGCCAACCAACCTGTTCATTACCCCGGTGAAGTTATCATATTTCCCACATTGAATTTCCTTTCACCACTTCAATTAGTAATTTAGCATTTAAATGATGAGATGAGGGCAACCATTTAATGAATTTCCTTTCATCATCTCTCTTGGACTAGATGGGGGCAATCATTTTATGAATTTCCTTTCACCATATGTCTTATTTCAAAACATGAAGTGGGGGAAATCAATTGGTATGCAATATACCCAAGAAAATATCTGTTTAAAATTTAACAACAAAGGTCTGTCAACTCACTTTAATTGCTCTGGACTAATCCTCCTCTGATGTTCAAACATCTTTGCTTTCAGGGAAGTTCTCAAGGGGAATTCTTATTATATTTTTTAGGGACTTTCCTTGAGCGAAACCAATCATTTTAATTATGTTAGAATGACTAAGAGAGTTAGGATTAACCTAGACATACTTCCGGTTTAGTTAAAGTTAGAGGAATTATAAAACTTTTACCTATTCTCGTTTTGAAGATTAGTTTATGAGTTTCCAAAGTTAAGGTGAAATCTTTCTCTTCTATGAAGCTCATGAGATGATATCAAGAATATTGTGAAGAAATAACTTGGTCATGAACATGGAAAAGAAAGAGGTTTCAGATGTTCTTCTGTAGGTACAATCAGTCTTAAACGAGCTTCTTACTCAACTCTTGAAACTTTTCTTTAATTTTTTTTTACTTCGTCCAGAGAAAATTTTGATAATTAAAAGTTGCTTTTCATTTCTCTGATTAAAGGTTTTGGTGATGATATTAGTAAACATAAGATTACTGTCTTACTCATTAACATCTCCTGGAAAATTTTAACTTGAGTTTTTAACAAAAAAATTCATACCTCAATAGTTTCTTATACTTCCATCCAAGCAGACTGTTAGTTTATTACCTGTTTCAAGGGACATTTAACGTGAGTATCTATGCATGCCACCTTTTTGATATCTCAAGTCTCTCAGATTATCAACAAGTATCCCGCAATAAGATGAACATGATATCTGTCAGGAACTCTAGTAGATTAGAAACCTTCTTATTGCATTTTTTTGATATATATATATATTTAAAAATAAAAGCTTACTGAAAGAAAGGTAACTATCAACAAAACATGAAAACAAATTGGTATGTACAATGAGAGTTCGGAGACGTATTACTGCATGAAGTGCTTGAGGTATCACCCATTGATAGGGGCGTTAAGAATCTTTTTGTCGAGATTTTCTAACAAAAATGAGTTCTTTCCCTCAGAAGCTGTAATTTTGCATGGTCCACACCAGATCTGATCAAACTTACCATGTTTCCCAACGTCTTCTTTTCTGGCTGCATTTTAGAACCAAATCACCAGGGAGAAATTCCCTATCTTTATCTTTTTGGTCAAATAAGGATTTCATATTATCTTTATATTTTTGTAGTTTTTCATTTACTTCAGCCCTATTTGACTGAATTTCAATCAATTGATCTATCCTCCTGATAATGTCATTTGGCTCTTCCTTTGAGTCTTTCTAGAGCTTCATTACTGGTAGCGCTAGATTTATGGGTAAAATGACGTCAGTACCATATACCATTTGAAATGGAGACATTCCGATTGACCATTTTGTGCCTCTCCTGTTAGCCCATAAAGCATATTTTAAATGCACATGCCATGCTTTCTTATTTTCGGTCAATACTTTCTTAATTATAGTGATCAGGCTTTTGTTAGATGACTCGGCTAATCCATTACCCTGTGGATAGTAGGCCATGGAGTGTCCTAGAACAATGTTATATTTTTGGCAAACACTTATCATGGCCATGGATTTGAAGGCCTTAGCATTATCAGTAACTATTTTTCGAGGACAACCAAATCTTGATAGAATATTCTCCTCCAAAAAACTGATCACTATTGCATCTGTTGCGTTTCGTGTAGGAATAACTTCCACCTATTTAGTAAAATAGTCTGTAGCGGTGAGAATCCATTTATGTTGAGAACTTGAGTGTGGATGGATTTCTCCAATAAAATCAAGACCCCATTGCTGAAATGAAGCTTCAGTTTTAACTGGAACTAAAGGTAATGCCATAATTTTTTGCTTGCCTGTAAACAACTAACAAGGATTACAAGTTCTGACTTTAGTGTTTACATCAGTGAATAATTTCGGCCAGTAATACCCGACTCTTAAGATTTTATAATCCGTTTCTCTCCAAGCGTGGTGTCCTCCACAGACTCCCTCATGGAATTCATTTATAACTTTTTCTGTTTCAGATTCTACTAAACAACTCAGTAATAATCCTAGGGGATCCTTCCAATACAATTGACCATCTATAATACAATATTTTACAGCGTGTAACTTCAATGTCCTAGATTTAGATGGGGTTAGGTTGCTGGGGAACTAAAGGGTCAGTAAATAAGAAACAATGTTGTGGTACCAAACTGAAGAAGAGATTTTTTCTAGAATTTCAGTTGTGGGCACATTGACATCGAGTTCGTCTATCTCTAAAAATCCTTCGTTCTCTTGCAGATGATTTATTCCGAGTGCTTTCAGATTTGATTCGGCCAAAAATTTAGCCAAGCCCGGACCTTTAATAAGTTTAGTTGTTTAAACTTCCAGGTTGAACTCTTGAATTTTGGCTAACCATCCGCCTTTCCTTCCATCGCTGTAGGGTTGAACCAGTATATCCTTAACATAACTGGTAGGTACATAAGCAACGATCTTTGAATGTAGTACATAAGTTTTGAAAGCTTTGAGGGATTTCACCATTGCATAATATTGATTTTCCAATGTATCATATTTTAGCTCAACATCTCTGAGAATTTTACTAAAGAACGCAATTGGTTGCTCAAAACCCTCATCATTCTTCTGTAACAATACGACTACAATAGTATGCTCATAAGCAAATGAAAAAATAAAAAATTATTTTAAATAATCAGGACTTGCCAGTACTGGTGCATCACCTATGACCTTCTTAATGCATTCGAATGATTCCTTAGCCTCGTTTTCCCACTTTACCTCACTGTCCTTCTTAATCATATCTGTATTCAATTTTACGATTTCAGCGAAATTTAGAATAAATCTTCTCAAAAAATTTGTTTTCTCTAAAAATGACTGAATTTCTTTCCTATTCTTGGGAATATTAATAGTATATATTGCTTCAATCCTTTTCGGGTCAATTTTAATTCCATTCCTAGACACTATATGACCCAAGAGTTTACCTTCTTGCATTGCAAAATGAGATTTCTTGGGATTCAGAGACAAACCAAATTTGCGACATTTTTCGAAAGTTTGCTTGAGTTGTACTAGATGTTCTGCATCAGATTTAGAAAAAATAGTTAGATCGTCAAGATAAATAACAACAAACTTATCTCTTTCACCGACGAAGGCGATGTCCATAGCTCGTTGGAAAGTTGTTCCTGCATTCATTAAACCGAAAGGCATTTTGTCATACATAAAGGTACCCCAAGGAGTAGTGAACACAGTTTTCTCTTTATCATCTTGATGGACTGCAATTTGATTGTAGCCTGAAAATCCATCAATCATAGACACTTTGTTAGCTCCTACTAATTTCTCTAAAACGTGATCCATTTTAGGCAATGGATAATTGTCTTTGAGTGATGATCTGTTTAGATTCCTGAAGTCTACACACAGTTTGCTTGCACCATTTTTATTTCTTAGTGGAACTAAATTAGCTACCCACTCATAGTATCTGAGTGGGACAATGATCTTGGAATCCAGAAGCTTCTTTACTTATTTCTCTATCACAGGCAACA
The DNA here is from genome assembly GCA_010110895.2 of Picea sitchensis. Classification (NCBI taxonomy): domain Eukaryota; kingdom Viridiplantae; phylum Streptophyta; class Pinopsida; order Pinales; family Pinaceae; genus Picea; species Picea sitchensis. Next base: position 232,082 of record SNQJ01S0039612.1, on the reverse strand, counting down.
AAATAGGGTTAATCTGTCTGAGTTTCTGTCTGAAAGGTTTGACACCTTGTGTTAGAGGAATTTTGTGTTCCATTATAGTGGTGTCATAATTTATTAATTCTTCATAAGACCAAGCAAAAACATATTTATACTGTCTAAGCAACTCGACATACTTACTTTTTATTTCAGGAGGAAGGTACTTAGATAATTTTACCAACCTAGGATTTTCTTTGGTGCCTATATCACAATCTTCAACCTCTTCTGGATGAGGCTGTAAGGTAGACTTCAAAGGAATGTCGTCATGATTAAATAACCTCTCTAAGGGGATCAATCCTTTGGGTATCTGATTATTTTTCAAAATAAGCATACTATGATTAACAATCTTATCTTGAAACTCTTTAAGATCTTCCCCTTCCTGCATGATCCAAGCGGGATCATTTTGATTTTCTTGGTCGACATGTGTTTCGGCAAAGTCATCCACCATTTCTAAAAATTTCCTGATTTGTTCATCATCCTCGAAAACCTGCCAATGTTGTATGTTATTCAGTATGGAAGGTCTATGTCTCATCTCTATATGGTATTTAAGTTTGAAAACCGTTGGAGGCACAAAGGTCGAGGCCACTTTAGCCAATGAATATGTCTGTTGATTCTTAGTTTTAGGGATATAATGAACATTAACCGATGAGAAAAAATTCTCGATTAGATCCTAGGCACAGTTCCTATAAGATATAAACCCTGGGTTCTTAGCCTGGTATTGACAATTAATTTGTTTTATGATCAGTTCAACGTCACCATAGACTTCTAAGTTCTTAATCTTTAATTTTCTAGCAGCTTCTAATCCTAAGACTGGGGGCTCATATTCACAAACATTGTTAGTATAATCTATGTCCCACTGTAATCGGTAAGAAAAAGGAATGATGAACTCATCGTTGGGTACTACAAATAGTACTCCAGCTCCTACTCCTTCACAAGATGAAGCACCATCAAAATACATTTTCCAAACTCCAAAACTATATACATCTTTACTTATTTTTTCTTCTTTTTCTTTTTCTGAACAATTTTCTTCTATACATACATCTAAATCATCATCAATAGACAAAATGAAATTCCCTAAATCCTGATCGGCAATGTAAACATGATAGTTATTTGGGTTCAGAGGATCACTTACCATAAACACCAACCTTGTTTCTTTGTACAAGTGTGTGAATTGTCCTCTGAAGATTGGGATTGTGGAGTAAGTCATGTTGAGTTGGAGGGATCCTCCAAGTTTGGTTCCCCAAGACCTGGATAACAACATGCCATAATTTGGGGGTATGTCAGCGACAATCACATCCATCAGAACGCTTTTAACATGAATCTGTGCAAGATTGACTACTAAATATTTTATCATACCTACACATTTAACCTTTCTCGAATCGAAAGAATACAAGTCTCCATATGATCGAGTGATTTTGAGACCAAGTCTATCCATAATGGCTTTAGGCATTACATTGTGAGAGGCTCCATAATCCAACATGCAATTGTGGAGTAGGTGATCGTGCACAATTAGTGTGATATAGAAAGGGGCGACGATATCTCTGGCACCTTCGAAATGTGGACCAAAAATTATATTAGGCTTATTGTCTTCTAAGTTTATAACATCAACCCAACTTTCATTGTCTGAAAAATTAATTGTTTTAGCAATTTTCTTTCTGTACACTGGGTTTTTTTCCAGTTCGACCAGAGGTATAGGAATTTTGATTTTATTAATTTCATTTTCTAGATTGAAATTTCCCATTGTTTTATCAACTTCTGTGGTTTGGGATTCTATTCCCTTCTTTTTCAGTCTTATTTATTTGTGATGTTTTTGTTTCAGCCACAGGAACCTCCACTTTCCTTGTGTTAATAACTGGTGTTTCTGCTGGCTTTGTTTTGGTAGACTGTGTGTCCGCAGTCTTGGTTTTAACTGTCTGTTTTTCAGCAGCTTTTGAAATTGCCTCGTCTGTTTCCCCTCTCGACAGAATTTTCTTCGATGGGGCAGTTGTGATATTCTTGTTTCTAGGCCTTAGATTGTACTTCTGTTGGAGTTCAACCATTATATTATCAACGATTCCTTGATAAGATGAATCCTCTGTAATATTTCTATTCTCGTCATTTTCAGACCTGTATTCCATATTTAAGGATTTTTCATAATCTTGTCTCATCAAATAAGGTTCTTGATAATCATCGCCAAGATTATTTATATCTTCTTCTTACTCCTCAAAATTTTGCATGTCTTCTCCTCCTATAACATTTTCATTTTTGAAGGGGGTTTGAATTTTTTGATCTTCATTCTTAATTTGTCTTTGTTGTATTTGAGGGTTATGATTCCTTCTGAAATCCTTTCTAGGGAACTGATCATTCTTTGATTGGTATAATGCCATTATCGAGATTTTATTTGAAAATTATTTAATTATTCTCGCCATGTCATCCATCTTATCTTTCGAAGACCTCCCAGCTCCAGAAGGTCCTGCTTGTTCTCTGCACTGTCTAGTTTCTTTATTTCCCATTTCAAATTTTGTTTTTAACTTTCCCAATGCCATCATGTTTGATTCGATTTCTACAACATCATTCTGCATTTTAGTGAGATCAACAGATCTCCTTTCTCTCAATAGTAAAGCGAAATCCAGTTCAAAAGCCCCAACAAAAGTTACTTTTGCTGCAGGTTGGGAAGGTTTAACCCTAGTTGGAATTTTATTATATAATTTATTGAATCTTTGGGTAAACTCAAGAACAGATTCTAAATTTTTCTTTCTCAGAGCCCCAAACTCGATTAGATAATAGAGATGATCTTTCCTTTCTCCCCATTGTCTAATAAAAGCATTTTATAACTCATCATATGATCCTATGGACCCTACTGGGAGTCCTCAGAACCAGGTTCTCATATGACCTTCGAAATTTTGAACGAGAAGCCTCGAGTAAAGGTCCTTGTGCTCGAGGCCAAGGATATTAGCAAATTGATCAAAGAAATTGATGTGTTCGGTAGCAGTTAAATCTCCCTCTCTAGTAAAATTTGGTAGATTTTTAATATAATTTTTAGGTAAATCATGGAGAGGGCCTGGGAGGACCAAAGGGGCATACCTAGAATCTACTTTGGCAAAGATTCTAGGAGGTGGGGGTGGTACTTGACCGCCCCCCCCTCCCCCGGAAGAACCACCTCCTCCGGCCGCAACCATTGATAATTTAGAGGGTGAAAATTGGATATTATAGAGAAGACTTTTAAGGATATGTGGCGACCTTTCTGTTACGTCTGGATAAGGCGAAATGGTTTCAGATAACTGACCGCCGGGAAATAGGAAATTTGAAAAATAGGGGTCTGGAAAAAGGGGACTGGTTTCTTCGGACTCAGAGGATGTGTATACAGGAAAACCAATATGAGTAGAGTCAAGGTATACAATATATTCTTTTTAATTCTGAGAGGTTGTAGGGTGAATCTCGAGAATTGATGTAATGCCAATCGATTCAAGAAGTGAGATAGATATTTTACCTCTATTGGTAAAGGAGACAGTTGGAAAAGTTTCGGTTTTAAATTCCGGTAACACCAACTCAGGTTCCGGGGTTTCGATTCTATCAACAGATGTTTCTCTAAAAATGAGTTGGGTATTCCACTATTCAAGTAGATCCTTATTATTTGATTGAGTGGATTTGGGTTGATAAATATCACTTGTTGATGAAGCAGTCTATTTAAGGTATCTTCTTGTTTTTAGAAGTTTTTCAGGATCAGAGATAGGGGAGGTTTGCTTATCATCTGGAATCTTTCTGGTATTCTTTTGATTAGAAGCCAGTTTATTAATCATGAAGTCGCCAAGTGAAAGATAAAAATAGTCTTATAAAGTGTTCAATCTCTGTTCACTATCAAACAAGGAAACTTACCAATGTCGTTCTTCCCAGGGAAAAATAACTTTGTTTCTTCGTTTCTTGGCAATGACGCCAAAAATATGTTGTTCCTGAGTTTATACCTAAGGCTTGAAAGTATAATGTCAAGGCATCCAAAAATAAAGAGAGTTTAAAATATGAAAAGAAAGTCAATTCTTTAGGGAAAGAAGCTATGGTTGATTTATGAGTTGTCTTTGCCTAGCTTCCCAACATTCCTAAATGCTTATGTCCTGTACAATCACTGCCCATGAACGTTCAAGTTCAACTCGGGTGCTAGCGGTCTCTAAAATGGTATTGAACAAGTTTAAAGTGATGCTAGTCTGATCTGTGAGACCGAGTTCTATATTAGGCTGTCTTGCCACAGGTACAATCATGGAGGAAAGAAAATTAAAAGATATGTTGTTTTTATGTTTTCTTTTTCTTGTTTTCAATTATGTGAGAAAAATTCATGAAATTGAATTAATAGTATAACAATTCAGAGGCCATTTTCCGTATCTGAGTCAAATTTGAAAATAATGAATGTGATAAAAGAAAAACATAAAGCTGTTAACAAAGTGAGGCATCAATCACAAAAGAATCTCACTCTGATATAGAAGAAAAAAATGGTTGTGGAACCTTTAATGAAGCATAAAATGTGGTAATCTAACTAATTCACATGTATTGTATTTGCTAATAGCCAACACAGAGGAAAATATGTAAACAATAATATAACTAAATGAACCATATAACCACAGTAGATGTTGTACTAAGTTGTGATTAAGCATTCATCAAAGACATATAAATAAAGATGCTGGAATACGAAAGAACAGAAGAACACATAACTCAAGATTGACGAAATATGGAGTCTTTGGTCTGCATTTGTCTTAATTCTCGAAAAGAAGAGATCTCTCTATTACAATCAGCCAGGAAAAATCCTTCTTTAAGTCTTTTGAAATTATATTTATACAAAATCTTACCAACCCTAGACGGTTGGTATTTTCCTTACTCCTAGATATTTACGGTTACAAAATAAAAACTTGAACTGTTTCACTTATTTCCTTTCAATCTCTTTCTCATATTGACAGAACGAGCATGCATGCGTTACTTCATTATTTATTTGAAGTACTTCCTTCACCTGGCTCGAGACACTTGACGCACCTGCTTAGAAATTACACTAAAATTCTGGAAGGCTCTGTCACATCCTTTGCCTAAAAAAGATACAGATTTCTCTGTGATTTCGACAACCTGTTTTCAATCCTTTTACCTTCAAAATTTGTTGATTGCAACTGTAGATTTGGATTTACCAGCCATCTATCCATTTGAGTGATGCCAACCTGCTTCAACTGTGAAATTTCAATCTGAGCTTCATTTAAGATTTCTTTGATGTCCAATTGATGCTTTACGACATTGATTTTCCCTAATACTCCAACACAATTGTCCTTTCCAATGCCTAGTGATTTTTTATCTAGCAAATCAAAAGCCTCTTCACAATATTCCTTTATTTCTTTGACCATTTTCTTACTCTCGGCTATATTGGCCTCCCATTCCTTTAGTATGATATCAAATTTAGAGTTCGATTACCTGTTACAGAGAATGAGAATGCATAAAACTAGTTATTTCACTAAGCCATCTCTAAGAAAACAAGAAAGTGATTCAGAACTAAAGATCCTTTTTTCCTTAAACGCGCAAACCTTGCATATACCTTCACTAAAAATGTGTTTAATTCCTTTAATAAAAATATTTGGGCGTTAAAATATGATCCTATTTGGAATCATTTCCGTAAATCGGATATTAATGTCATTTATGGTCGATATCTCGGGAGAAGCGGATAATTTGAATGTATCCGAGTTAATTTTAAGAAATAGATTAATTAGAGTATAATCCTCATTTAGTACCTTAATTAATCATACCTAATATTTAATCAAGTTTCGACGTTTCGGGTCTTGAGGATCTTTAAAGCAGTTTGAACTAAGACTTACAAAATGCGAAGTCGCGACAGGTTTTAATTAACTATAATCATACTTAACACTCTTGATTAATCACGATTAGTTTTTTGAAATGTCGGGGTTTTGGGTAACGAGACTTCAAAGCCTTTATATGTGAGAGAATCTAGAATCATGAAGTCGCGACGAGATTTACTCTTTGTTAATATTACTTGATCATTAATGAACTCGACTTAACATTTAAAATTTTCGTGATTTCGGGCATAGGGACTTTGAGGATGCTCAGTATCAAACCTTCGCATTTCGCGAAACCCTGACTCCCAAAATTTCAAAAGAAAACCTTTATATAGATTTATTCATTAATTAAAAAAGTGGCTCCATAATCTGATAAGACATTTAAACCTTTGGATTGATCGGAAGACTTCATTTTGACGGTGATTATCCAAGTGCATTTTCGTGCTTTTCGTTTGAACAAAAATGAAAATTATTTTTAGTCTAAGTTTTTAGAAAAAATATATATGTTTCAAAACTTACAAAAACCCTAACCCTACTGTCGTTAGGTCTTCCTTCTCTGCATGCGTTCTTTTCTTCCTTCCAGCTGTCGCCTCCTTCTTGCATGCATGCATGCTCTTCTTCTTACCAATTGTTGCTTTCCTCCTGTACGCTTTCTTTCCCACGATTGCTCTTCCAACTATCATTCTTCTTTGTGCATGCTTTCTTTCCCACTTCAGCCTATTTCCAACAGGCCCCCAACACTGACATGCGACTCTTCCTGATTCACCTAATCTTTCTGAGCTGCCTCGATCTCCTCGGTGATCGTCTGGAACTTTTCCCTCAACTCTGCTGCTTTTGTCATTGCCTGCATGGTCCTCTCCTTAATGGTATCCATTACCTGAAGTACCACTTCGTCACTCAGTAATCCTCCACATTATTCCCGTGTCTGTTCCATCTGTGTTCTAGTTGCTTCTTCCTGTATGAGTACTTCTGCTACCCATTCCTGTAATGGTTCTATTTGAGCCTGACGCTCCTATTTCTGTGTTTGCACAGTGATAAGTTCTACCTGCATCTTCTTCAACTCTTGCGTCCCCTTGACGTGTTCTAGGATTGGTATGGTCTTTTGCCTCTATTTGAGTTCTTGGATCGCTACATTGATCCTTTCCTCTTCCTTGTCCCAGTGTTGAACATGTGGATCCTCCTCCAGTCTTGTCCAAAGTTGTGCTGCTTTGTCGAGCAAGTCAGTTGCCTGCTTGTTTTCTTCCAACAGTCCTCGTGACCTAGTTTGAACCCTGGTCAGTTTGACTGTCTGGTTTGGTTCGATGGACTTCGGTGGTACCATAGTGGTGAGTGTCGAACGTTTGTTGAGTTTGGAGGACTTAGGTGAGCTCTGTGGTCTCACTCTATTCATTCGAGCAGTTGTTTCTCTCTCTCTCTCTCTATTCTCCTTTCGCGAATAGACAAGTTGCTTTTGTGCTCATGTGTTGTATGGGTTTTTCATGAAGATTATCGAGGACGCTTCCTCCATGATGTGATTAATGCACCATAATTGTGCGTTAAATGTCTCTAAGGCAGTTTCGTACTTGCCATTATGCTTACTTTTCCATTTCCAGTTGGCGTGTTTAATGTGATGTTCCATCAATCCTTGCCGTGCCTTAATTCCGCTTAGTGTTGTCCTGTCAACCTGCTTTTGCCGACTTTTCATTTCCCGCTTGTTTTTCTTTGGCATGTAACCGTTGTTCTTGCCTTTACTACATTCATGTTTCGAGCGTCCTGTGGATTTTTCTTCTCTAGCGTGCTTCGCGCTTTTCAGGATTTATTTTATTTTATTGCACGGTGGGTGGTCGACTGTCCTTATACAACTTCAGTCGGCTCCTGTTGATCATTCCTTTGAGGTATGCGCCTGCTAAATCTCTTAACTGTACAACTCCATCGCCTGTTACAGATTTTACCTTGTATGGTCCTAACCAATGCATTCTCAACTTTCCTGGGTGCTGAAACAATTTGTTGTCATAGAGAAATACTAGATCTCCTTCCTTGAAAGTCTTCTTCTTAATGTGTCGATCGTGCCATGCTTTGTCTTTGGCCTTCTGCACTTGTTGATGGAATCTTGCTAGGATTTGGTCTTCCTCCATTGCTAACATCTGGTTCAATATCTCCTGTATTGCGCTGCGCTCTGTCATTTGTGTGATAGTTGCTACGTGTAAGCTGGGTACTAAAAAGTCTAATGGCACTACTGCTTCTTGGCTGTAGACTAGTTTGAATGGTGTGTGCCCTGTCAAATTCTTGCATGTCATCCTATGCGCCCATAATACTGCTAGTACTTTGAGGTCCCAGTCATCTCTGTTGACATTACAGATCTTTGTCAGTGTGTTCTCTAGAATTTTGTTGAAGGCTTCTACTGTGCCATTCGCGTGTGGATGATACGGTGTTCTTTTATGGTGGTGGAATTCAAACTCTTCGAGCATCATGCAGATGGTGCTATTTATGAAATGCGTTCCTTGGTAGCTCATCAAAACTCTTGGGCACCCAAACCTAGTAATTACTTGTTCAAATAAGAAGTGTGCAACTGTCTCTGCGCTGCAGTCTTTTACTGGTGTGGCTTCTTCCCACCTTGTTAGGTATTCGGTCGCGGTGATGACGTATCTTGCCCCTGTTCTTTTGGCTGGTGGGTTAATTGGTCCCACAAAGTCTATTTCCCATTTATCAAATGCCTATAATGTCACTTGCGGTCGTAACAACATCACGTCCCTTTTGTTGGGTTCGCCTACCCTTTGACAGACATCGCATCCCTGACAATACTCTTTCGCGTCTCTGTGAATCATTGGCCACCATAATCCTGCGTGAAGTACCTTTTGCGCTATATCTTTTCCTGCATAGTGTCCTCCTGCCAATCCCTCGTGGGCTTATGCTAAAATTCTTGGTCGTTCGTGCTCTATCATGTACCTTCATAAAATTCTATATGCGCCCATTTTATATAGATGTCCTGTGATTAGTTGATAGTCGGCTGCGTGAACTACCAGGTTCTTCTTCTGCGCGGTGGTATATTCTTGTGGCACGGTACCTGTGCTCAAGTACTAGATGATCTCTGTGAAGTAGTCATCAACAATCTGTACGGAGAATAACTGTTCATCCAGAAAATTTTCTTCTAATTTTGTGGGTTCTTCTCCATTTGTGACCTGTGATAGGTGGTCAGGTCCTGCATTTAGTTTTCCTGGTTTGACTATTACTTCGAAGTCAAATTATTGAAATAAAAATAACCATCGACAGATTATCCCCCCCAATATTGTCTTGTTGATTAGGTATTTTAGGTCTAAGTAATCTGTAAACATCTTAAATTTTTTTCCCAATAGGTAGTGTCTGAACTTCTGTAGTGCGTAAACCATAGCTAGGCATTCTCTTTCCATTGTGTTATAATTTTGTTCTGAGTCAGATAGTTTTCTTCTTGCGAACGCTATCGGGTTATCCAAGTCTCCTGCTCCTGGTTGCGCTAAGATAGCTCCCAGTGCTATCGTTGATGCATCTACATGCACATGAAATGTCTTTCCCCAGTCTGGAAATACTAATATCGGTGCAGTGACCATATTTTCCTTCAGGGTATCCAAACCGTGTTGACACTCGTCGTTCCACTGGTACTTTGTATCCTTCCTTAGCAGTTTCTCCATTGGTGCTATGATCTACGCATATCCTTTGATGAATTTCCTGTAGTATCCTGTGTGTCCTAACGTCGCTCATAGCCGACGGACTGTTTTTGGTGTTGGTAAATTAACGATAACTACGATCTTTGCCAGATCGACCAATAGCCCTTGTTTGCATACTATATGGCCCAGTAGTATCCCAAATGGTGTTCCAAATATACATTTCTTTATGTTTAGTGATATCTGACAATGTCTGCATCGTTCTAGCATCAAGCATAAAACTTCCACATGGTTTTTCAATAGACTATAGACTGTCCAGTTATCTAGGTATACTTCGAGAAACTGATGGATGAATTCTTTAAATGTTGCGATAACCACTGGAGAATATTGATGGTGCATTCTTCAGTCCAAATGGCATGACCGTATATTGGTAAGATCCCCATTCTGTCGCAAATGTGGTCTTGTATCTGTCCTCCTGTGCTATCTTAATCTGATGGTAGCCTGAGAATCCATCAGTGAATGAGTAAGCTTCATGTCCCCCCACATTCTCTAATACTTCATCCGTGAACGGTGTAGAGAATGGGTTGTGTAGGAATTCATCATTCAAATTCCTAAAGTCAACGCATATCCTAATCCCTCTTCCTTGTTTCTTGTCCTGTACGACCATCAATCTTATCCATTCTGATTCTTCGACTGGTTTGATTATGCCGGCTTCGAGCATCCGGTCGATTTCCTCTTTAACTTTCTGTTTATATATGGGGTTCAGTCTATATGGTCGCTGTCTAATTGGTCTCGCTTCAGGTCTAAGAGGTATCTTCATCTCTCCTAGTTCTCCTGCTATACCCTTCATCTCTGTAAATGTGGTAGGAAACAAGTCGCTGTATTCACGCAACAACTCTGTGATGCTTTCTACTGTTGGTTCATCCCAGTAGTCTCCAATGTTGGCCATTTTGGGATGTTTAGCTGTTCCGATGTTAACTTTATTTACCTTGATTGGTGCGGAAATAAATTTGGATTCTATGGGTGGTCCCTTCACATATATTTCACCTTCTACTTCTTCAATATGAATGTCACGCAGGTCATCTTCGTCTAGTGCTTCCTCTTGTACATGGTAACATGACAATAGTTCCTTGACTGTCTTCTTATTTCGCTGCTGCTCTTCGGTAATAAGTTCTATTTCTGGTTCTTCAATGAATATGGCTCCTCTGATTCATTTCAGGGCTGCATCTATGTTTGGGTTGTCATGCTTGAATGAGAAAGTGATGGTAAAGTTCTGTTGCAATGTCATCCATGTTTTAGTTCCTTTGCGCAATTCCTGAACTGTATACCAGTTCACTGGTATGCCCTCTAAAGTGTGAATGAAGTGGTGAGGCCATTCCTTTGGTGGTGTCATTTTCCATAGTGTTTTTCACTCCTCCGAGTGTTTCGCTGGTGTCCCTAGTCCTTCATATCTCCGTTGTTTTCTTTTTTCTGTTCTGCGCCAAACCTTATGCGCAGTAACTGCTTACATTGGTACCGGTTTGTGATATTCTCCTTGTGTGTGCCCCACCATCTTGCGGGTGTGGCCTTGAGTGATAAGTCCAGTTCTCTAATACTTCATCTTCATATTGTGTCAAGAATGTTTCCAAATCATTTGGTCCATGGAAAATGGGTGGTTCTTTGATTTCTATACCTATCCACCGTACTGCGTGGTCTATTCTTGCACATCTTCTCGTGGATACTTCGTGTAGTCTTTGCTTCCAGTTTTCTAACCCAGTGTCTGAATTTGTTGTGCATGAAGTAATGCTGCACCAACTGAGTACCCCGTCTACATTTTGGTTTATGTAATCCTCCTCGTGCGCAGTTGTTCTGTACAACTGGCCAATCTCCTCTAAGTCTAGGCAAGTGGGTTCTACGAACCTTTCCCCTTCTGATGGATCTAGTGGTGCTATGATGTGGTAATCTCCGAATTCAAATGTCATTTTCCTTGTCTTCAAGTTAATTATGGTCCGGTTGTCAAACGCCCAATCCAGACCGAGTAGTTCCGGGTACGGTGTTGTGCCATCTACTATTTCTATGACTTCAAAGTTTTCTTTAGTGTGCACTCCATCAAGATCTACTATTACTCCTTTTAGTCTCCATATTGGTAGGACCCTATGTTGGTTTTCTAGTTTTAATTGGACATTTGAGTATCCCAATGTTGGCTCTCCCATTCATTTCCAGGTTTTCTTGGGTAGCACATTCACTTTGGATCCTAGGTCCAGTTTGATGTCTCCCATATTGAAATCCCCAATGTTAGCATTCAGCCTAAATTCCCTACTTTTTCTTCTTCTTGTGTGTAGATGATTGACAATTTTCGATTCTAGCTTTTGTTCCGTCTCACTGCTACATTTCTCTAAGGTGGTTTGAAATATTTTCATAGATAAGGGATCAATTAACCTTTTCATGCATGATTGCAAAAAGTCTTTGATAGTACTTACTTGTCCCTTGGGTGGCATTCCGTTGGTATGATCCAATCATGGCGGCATTTTGTATTCTGGGGCTTCATGGGCTGGTTGCGTAGTGGAAGTCGACGCTGTGTCCACCTTCTAAAATTCTTGTTTGGCTTCCTTAAAAGTCTCCTTTTGTTTGGGCGCGTCGAACTACTTTCTTGGTTCAGTGTTCTTCTTTACCCATTGGTTCTGTACGGGTTCCTGTCAGACTGTGTTGTTTCTTGTCTTCGTTCCTCCATGGGTGACTATATTGATGTTTCGTCCATCCTCCCTTTCTTCAACTGAAATCCATTGAACATTCTGGTTGTTATGGTTCCTCTTTTCCTGGATCTTTACTAATAGTGTCAGACATTCCTCTGTCTCGTGATCCGATGCACAACAATACATACAAGTCACTGGAAGCAGTGGGCATTCTCGTGCATATTAATGTTCTGGTTGCTAAAAATTGTGACATGTGACTGGTCCTCTGTCACGTCCGAAACCTCCTCTGGCTCGTCCTCCTCCTTGATAGCCTTCTCGGTCCTTTCTCGGCGCGTTGTACTGTGGTGCCTAATTATACTGCGCGGTATTATACTGGGGTTGCACCGAGTTGTACTACGACTGTGCATTATTGTATGGTTGTTGCACAGTATTGTACTGCTACTGCGCAATGTTGTATGGAGATGAGGCTTGATTGAACTGTGGTGCTATTTGCCCATTCATCATTTCGGCCTGTACCCTGTATGCGTCTAATGTTCTTTCCCGCATCATCTCCATAGTTCTACAATATTTGTCGTCGTGGCCTACCGACTTACAAAAGGTGCAATAAGAATTCTTTGGGACTGTTTGGTACTTCTGCATCATCGTGCAGTGATAAGGGTCTTGACCCGGTTTCTTGCATATTTTGCACCATAATCCTCCCTGTGGTAGCGATTTTGGCATGCCAATTTCCATATACTGTGTGAATGTTGGACATTCATTTTTATGGTGTCCTTCCGTCCTGCATGTGGTGTGTTATCACTCCAAGAAACCCTTTGTGGTTGCAAACCAAAGGTGCTTGGTAACTTAAGAAATGAATTCTTTTGTATTTTGTAAATATGGATCAATGGGATAACTGAATTCAACTTATGGCATTCAGACATCAAAATGGTAAACAAATAGACAGTGTTCTCCAAGATTGGTTAAACAGTAAAATAAATTTCAGTGGATGAAGAAAAGATTGTTCATAAACCAGTGCAAAGAAGGGTCTAATAAACAACTAAAGAAACTGATTATAATGTCATGAACCAAACAATAGGATAACAACTATTCAAGGTTTGACAAAAAGATAACAGTGAAGAAGAAATATGAAAAACTGATACCAAAATGGAAAGGAACCTGTGATCTGTATTAGCAATGAAATGTCTGAGTACAAAAGAGTATTACTGTATCCAGAATCGAACCCTTGTTTCACATCAACAACATGTATTTATAGTCTCTTGCAAACAGTTATACAGATCCTAAAAACATGGATCTGTATTTAATAAAGACAACTCAATTCTATCTAAACAACTTGAAATTAAAGTCTTTAACAACTAAACTAAGTAGTCGAATTGTCTTCAGTCTCCAAAATCGCCATCTGCATCCTTCAACTCCTTGTATCTACAATGTGTTGAAAACTAGCAGGACACCTGTCTTTGACTGTTGGATTTTCCAACGTTCATGTCGATTTTTTAGGAAATGGTTTTGCATGTGTAACCAAAAAATCTCTCGAATCCCTGATGTTGAACTTCTTGCATACGATCTAATAGTCCACTGATACACTGGAATCCCTTCAGAACCTATTTGGGAATGAACTGTTGTGTCTTCGGCTTCAAAAATTACTTTCCCAGCTTTCAACAGCGCAACCGTTTAATTTCTTCATGGGTTAGCTATTGAAAGCTGTCACTTTCCACAACTAACGGGTAATAAAATAATAGCCTTGCGCTGTTGAAAGTCCCGATTGCGCACACAAAGAGTTTTTACCTCCGAAATTTGATTTCAAACCAAAATAAGTGGGCATCCAATTTCTCACCTTGCATATTGACGACGACTTGAGCAAGAACCTTCAGGTCTGGATGATATTTTTGCCTCAATTTTTGTTTCAACCTCCTGATCTGCCTTTTGAGGTGTTTGGCAAGCCACCACAAGATGTTGTAGTCTGCTATGTGGTCTGCTCAAAGTTCATCTTTCTCTTCAACCTGTGAGGCTTCATTCCAGATATCCTGTCCTCTGAAGGTCCTGGCAAGGCCCTTCTTTTTCTTGAGCTGCTTTGAGGAGATGATTGTTTCATTGAACCTTTCACCTGTTCATTTGCAGTTTGATTCTGGATTTCAAAACCTTCCCAGAACAGAAAGTGATCCCAGCTCCTCCCCTGTTGTTTCAATTCCTCCAGGATAATCAATTTTATGAGGCCGAGGTGACACAGAGTAGTTTTCACGCTCAAGGGTTGAGCTCTAATTCTCTTGCATACCTTAGTCAGACTTTGATATAAGAAATAAGGCAAATTAATAGGGGTCTTGCCTGTGAAGTGATCCAGTAGTTTAAAGTGATACATCATCAGTTTATTATATCTTCCCTCTGAGGTAATGTACAATTGGATACCCTTGAACAATTCTTGCCATTCTTCATCTAGATATGAAACAAGCATACCTTTTCTCCATGCTTTGTGCCTTTATCCCTCTTTCAAATAAACTCTGAAATCCAAATTTTTGGGAGCAGTGGTTTTAAACCAGCTCTGACCAGTTCTTGGCAAACCTGTAGCTGCGGAAATGACAACCTCATTCACTTTGATTTCCATGGACCTGATGCGAGCTTTATTTCCATTGAAAGTCTTGGCAAAGGCTTCTGCTATAGCCCGGTGACACCCAACTTGCAACTTTTCGACGAATTCCATACACCCTGCATTCAAAAAATACTTCTGGACTTCGGGATGTGATTGTAGAAAGGACAAGTTATCCAACTCTCTCTTGAGTAGAGCGCCACTGCGTTTTCTCACCATTCTGTAGCTCGAAAAACTTGACAATTGTAACCCCTGTAACTGCCTATTCGAGCCGAGGTTCTGCGCTGTTGAAAGGAGTTCGGGCTTCGGCTCTGTTGAAATGATTTGTGATATGAAACCACTGTTTGATTTGATGGTGTCAGGCCGGCGGTACCTCCTCTGTACCTGCATTACTGAACACGAACTTGCCATCCCGGATGTCATGAGCATTGAGCGTGAGTTCTGGGCCAGATTCAAATTACAATCATATCATGACATGCATAATTGAGTTTGTATCATTGCCCACTCTTATCAGCGCATGCCTTGGATTTGCCTGACGTGGGATGATCATATCATCATTACTTTCAGTCGTGGATATCACGCACGTGATTCCCGTTCTTCTTCAACAACGACCCATGGAAAGCGCCTCTATCAACTATTCGCTTGCCACTTTCACCAGCGTGCGACCTCTTGGAAAACCCCTGTTAGCTACGGAAAGTATGCACTTTCAACAACGCACCACATGAATTTTTTTAAAGGAGTTCGGGCTTCGGCTCTGTTGAAACGATTTGTGATATGAAACCACTGTTTGATTTGATGGTGTCAGGCCGATGGTACCTCCTCTGTACCTGCATTACCAAACACGAACTTGCCATCCCGGATGTCATGAGCATTGAGCATGAGTTCTGGGCCGGATTCGAATTACAATCATATCCTGACATGCATAATTGAGTTTGTATCATTGCCCACTCTTATCAGCGCATGCCTTGGATTTGCCTGACGTGGGATGATCATATCATCATTACTTTCAGTCGTGGATATCACGCACATGATTCCCGCTCTCGCTTGCCACTTTCACCAGCGTGTGACCTCTTGGAAAACCCATGTTAGCTGCGGAAAGTATGCAATTTCAACAACGCAACACTTTATAGAAAACACTCCTTAGCCGCAGAAAGTATGCACTTTCAACAGTGCGCCACATTATAAAAAACCGCTTCATAGCTGTGGAAAGCACGTACTTTCCACAACGCGCCACCCGCGAACTTGATTGTCGGACCTTTTGAACTTTATCACTTTCAACAACGCATCAACTAAATGAAAAGAGATCCTTAGCTGCTGAAAGTCGACACTTTCCACAGCGCACAATCAATTTTTGGACATACGTTAGCTGAGGAAAGTGAAAAATGAAAATTTTGGAAAGAAGACTTTATGGGTCAAATTATTTCCTTAAGACAAACCAAAACCTAAATTTTTTAGCTATAAAAACTCAAAAATAACTTGAGAACACTACCGATGGCCATGCTATCCACTACAAAATTCAACCAAAAGGACGGTTTCATTTTGGGAGTTAACATGGTGCACCAACCAACTTCTCGTTTGTCCTTGTTCTTATTCTGGTTCAACTGAAATGTTAGGTTCTTCAAATCCTCCTTCAATTCTTGAATAGCTGGGTCTGTCTGCTGGTACTGGTTCTCTTCCAACTACAAGGATTCCTGTAGAGCCTCAACCTATGTCGTAAGGTATATTTTAGGTGTGGGAGTAGTGAGTTGACAAACAAGTGTGGGTGCTGCATCTCGGTCATAAGGTATTTTAACTTCCCCTTTAGTTGCTTGAATCTCTAGTCAATCTCCCATATAGACTCTCCTGGTTTCTTTCTTATCTCGATCATCTCGTTCATGTACTGATCCTCTGAGCTCAACTTCTAGAACTCATTAATCAATAGATTCTTAATGTATGTCAGTGTCCTCGTCATCCCAAGGGCACTTTTCGTGTTTAGACTCATGTACCAATCTAGTGTGCAGTCTCTTAGTGTGATCGCTAGCTGTACAAATTTGGTATCTTCATCAGTGATCTGTTTTACCTCCTAGATATTTGCACAAATGAACAACTACTTCTCAGGATCTTCTGCTGCTTCTTCTCAAAATTCTGGTAGTCTGATAGTGGGATCGTGTCCTGCCATTCTAAATACTGAACTGCTACCTCCACTGCACGGTGTAGATACTTGACTAGTGCCACCTGAACTGGCTCCTCTAGTTGTTGCTCCTACGATATATGTACTTCTTGCTGTCGAACTTCCTCCGAACTTCGATTGTCTAAACGATGGTGTTCTCTTTGGTGTATTTGTCGCACATGGGTTTATGGGTTCCACACTGACATTAATATGGAAAGGATGGCTATCTTCTCCTCCCGTTCTTGGGCCTCTTGTTTTCCGCTCATAGGTTGCGCGCAATATTTCCTCAATCTGCTACACATCTCGGAGATCCTCTACCTCTTCCTCATCGCTTTCCAAGCCCTCCCTCACAGCTATGACTTTCTTCTTGGTATTCACCTTGTATTGGTAGGGTACTCCGCTACGCGTCATTCCTGATGACGCCAAGATCCACTCAAGCTGGTCGTCATCCATCAAGATTGGGTCCAACAATTCCTCCTCCTTCTTGCCTTTATCCTCACCTTCATCCATATATCCTCTCTCTGTCAGTGCTTTCCCCCTTCCCCCATGCACGCAGGTCAGTCTAGCTGTCGGATTCCATTGTCATGACACCTTTGTTATATAGCAGTATTTTAATAGAAGTATACAGTGATCGAATGTACCTTCTATGGGGTCCATGTAGAAATTCCTACTCTGCTGCATTGTATGACTTCGCTGTGTTGACTACAAACTTTGTGATGAAGCTTGCCACAATACTGTCAAGCCAAAAATCGATTGCACGGGTGAATTTGTTGTTCACCTGCTATAACTACTCAACCTGTACTAGGGTCCAATCTAGCTGTCGGATCCAGTTCGCCTCGTGGTTATCTTTCAATCTTAGTATCCACTCCTGCAATAGGTGGTGAAAATCACAAAAAAAGACTTTGTGTAAATCCGTAAACACGTATTTATCCAGATATTTGCGAGGTGTGATGCTAGGGTTTCTATTGTCTTTATGGGAAAACTCTAGATCTTTGGTTCTCAACCAACCTTTGATTTATGCTTTCGTGGGGTTCCACAGTCTCAACATTCCCTTCTAATGGCTCAAAGGTATTCTGGTTTCACTCATTCTTTTCTCATGCATTCTATTTCATCTACTCATTCCTCTCTTGTTCCTCTTAACACGACAATGAAACCATTTGTTGGCTTAATGAACTACTCTTCCCTACTACTTGCATTGTTGACCCAGGGTTCATATCTTTAAGGGTACCAACAAAGCCTAAAACTATCGTCCCTTATGGTAAACCAGAAGGCAACGCAGTACACAAAATGCACTGCGCAGTCTCACCCGAGATAACTTTAAATGGGTGGTTGTAAGACTCAAGTGTTTACAGCCTAGGATTGAGCATGAGATATGGAATCTATATTCTGAACCATTTATTATAACTTGTGTTACGAACTACTATTATTCACTTTTATATTTTAACCTTCATGGCATCTTTCCTTGATATCCCAACAACAATTAACTAAGCAATATAATAACTCATTCATTCATTACACACAAAGTTTAACTACTAAAAGTATGACAAAGATATGTATGCATTCATCACATTACACAGGTATTACCATGGTTCACCCCCTCCTGGGCTACGTCCACAAATATTTGTCTCTTGGCTCTCCTATTATGGTAATTATGCAATCTTGCACCGTGCGCTTACAACTCCCCTCAGATGGGTAAGATCTATATGAGGTGAACTAAATCGCACCAAGCTCCTCGACCTGCGATCTAATCCTCAAGATATACCTTCTCTCCTCAGCTCTAGTTCAATCACTTTTCAAAAATAGTTCATCTAATAAAAAACCATTACATACCATATCAATTCCTACAAAAATAGCAAATTGAACCCAACTGAACCCCCCTATGATACCTGCGTATCTATATTTATATCTATCGAGCTCTTCAGCCATTTACACAAAACCTTACAAAAACCCTAACCCTACTGTCATTAGGTCTTCCTTCTCTGCATGCGTGCTTTGCTTCCTTTCAACTGTCACCTCCTTCTTTCATGCGTGCGTGCTGTGCTTCTTACCAGTTGTCGTTTTCCTCCTGCATGCTTTCTTTCCCACGATTGCTCTTCTAGCTGTTATTCTTCTTTGTGCACACTTTCTTTCCCACTTCATCCTACTGCCAACAATTGCAAATCCATATCATCTTTATAACCCAACTTATCCGTGTATTCCCCATATTTTGGGTTCTTTGACCTGTTAACACTCTGTAAATTTTGTCCGGTTGATAGGAAAATGATAGAGGTAACTGTTTCAACCAGCTTTAGAGATGAGGCACTAGCATGCTCAACTCAGAGAGGGCTCTCTCGTGTCACTTGATATTTCGTTGGGAATCGGTGGCTAGATTTGGTTTGTTTTGGGGGTTTTTAATAAAGTTGCTGGCAAGGAAGGGGAGGAACACTTTGGGCTATGGAGTCAAAATTATGAAATTGAATGAAAACATTGATTGGCCTGTAGAACTCTCCAGAGGATAAAGGCTAAATGAGCCAATGAATATGAGTTATAAATTGAATTTAATTAGAGTGGTAAGAGGAAAGATAAACAAATAACTGCATCAGAGCATTACGAAAATGAATTCTGAATTAACTAAGAAGAAACATACATAGTTTAAATTTCTTAAGCCAAGAGCATCAAATGATGAATTCTGGGCCTTTAACTCTCCAATTTAAACAGAAGAAAAATGTATATGGCATAAAAGATGATAGGAGACACATACAATGATGGAAGACAAATCTCATATCACCACCATTAGAATCTTTTCATAGAGACTTCAAAGTTGCTGCATATGTATTCAATTTAGCCCCAGAAAATTACCATGAAGTTCAAAACAACCAGAATTGTGCCCTTGCACTTCTTCCCACCACTAATACACTCAGAACCTCTATCACTTATACAATTCAAGTTCCTTCAGTGTGCAACCGGTTACAATAACTGAAATGAAGTGTTTAAGCTTCTACAATGATTACAAATGACAGTTTTCAGAAAAAATGTTTAATGATCCCTGCAGATTCCTCTGACGCTCCATCTCCTTCCTCTGACACGTTCTCCTTGAAATTTCACTCATACTCTTTCAAATGTAATTGCATTTATCCATATTCTCATTAAACATTTGGGAATAATATATTTGAAATAAAAATAATTCCTAAATATTTTTCTATCCTGTAGAATTAAATTTCCATAATTTAATTCATGCCTGTGGTTTTTAAGACCATGTCTTGTTTGCCCAATTCACCATTTCATTGTAAAAAAATTTACTTTTACCATTTCCCCGTGAAAAACATTTACCGTGTAATGTTTTTCCAATTTACCGTTTCACTGTGGAAAAACATTTACTGTGTAATATTTTTCCAATTTACCGTCTTTGGCAAAATACCTTTTATCTTCTTCTTTTACTTCTATAAAACCTTTGGATAAAAATTATCCAAGTTTTTGTTCACGTGCATCTTCCATTTAATTATTTTCCATGGAAATAAGCATTAGTCTTTGATTTGTAAAATGTGAATTTCACCTCTGTAAAATAATTTCAACCTGAGGAGGAATTTCTTTTATTGGAAATCCCATAATCATTATTGAAATGCACTCCTGGAAAAATGTTGCACATAAAACATATGATAAATGTTTGAATTTATTATATCCGGCTTGGGCTAAAGTGGTTTAATCCAAACTGCTTTTACCCCCGATGTGCTCCACTTAAAAACACGTTTCCACCAAATAAACCACGACAGTTCTCCCCGGTCTGCCTTCACATAATACTTTTCCACATTATAAATTGATATTTGTGCCCATGATTTGACGTGATTTCATAAATTAAAATTGGATTAAATATTAATATAAATATAAAAATATTTATATTAATAATAAAAAATCCCTTTTTTCTATTTTCGAAGGACTTTGGGCATATGAGGCTTAACACATGACTTTGTGGATAGGATAAGGGTGCTTAATAAAAGGATTTTTTTTTAATTTCAACGGGAATATGAAAATAAGGGTAAAAATGAATGAAGTGATGGAACTAAGGGATTTAGATAAGAATTAAGGCTAGGTGTAGGCGTGCGATATTTGCCAACTTTTGACTCGTGGAGTACATGACTGTTTTGGATGATCCATTGGATGAAGGATTTAGGTGATGGGAGCTTGATGGAGATGGTGATTTTTTTTGAAAATCTGAGTGGAAAGATAACACAAGGACAAGCTGCTTTGGAAAAATAAAATGCAAATCAGTAGGTGATAACACCATCAACTTTTGATATCGGGGGTTGAAAAAAGACGGTTTTGAGTAGACCACTTTTCACCCTGATGTACCTCTGGTGTCGCCACGCATCCACAAACGAAACCATAATGGTTTCCCCGGCCCACCTTCGAATAATTATCTTCCGTGCTGCTTCATTCTCCGATATGTGCCTTAGCCATTGATCCGGGATTCTTCAAGATCGACAGTCCTCCGAGTTATACCTTTTGCGCCTCTGCTATATTTGTCTATATGTCACTGGATATATCCCAACCCCCCAAACTATCATACTTCCACAGTGATATAGATTTTCGCTAAATTTCCGAAATTTGGATCCTGATCTGAAAATTATTATGGTGATAACATGACCAACATAACTTGTCAGGTTCATCATCCTAGAACACTTTGTAATTTGAGACCAGAAGACCTACAAAATAATCCCATTCTTTTTCCTCCACTCCAACCAATCCAAGGGAGGGGACCAATATCTAGCCCTATTTTCCTTGGGCATGGCGAATCTAGACTTTTGCTCAGCTAAAGATAATATATTTTCTTAACGAAGAGCTTGACGAAGAGGATTAGATAACCAAAAATAATTTCCATCCCCCATTCATGGTTCCTCACCAATCCAAACCAACCTGCCATCCCTAATTCACCACACCGTCCATTGACCCACCATTGGAAAGGTCGACACCAAATCCTTCCAAACAATTGAACCTTTTGACGATTTGGATGGATGTTTGAACCATTCATCAAATGAAAGTTGTCCCATGTACTTTGATTTGAGTAATCAACCCCATAAGGAATTGCAAATAGAGAGCCTCAAGAGGATTCTAGCTGCGAGTGCTTGAGAGAAGGTGTAAAGGTTCTTAAGTCGCCATCCCCTGAGCTATTTGGGGGAAGCCACCTTATTCCATTTAACCATTGGTATACCTTCTATTTGATCAAAGCCCAACCATAGATTATGGAAAATGACTTTCCTTATTTTTGTGAGAATTCCTTTAGGAATAACAAAAAGTGACGACTAGTACATCGAAATAATTTCAATGACTGATTTTAATAAGATCAACTAACCTCCTCTTGGAAACAAATATGAGCCTCCACTCTTTTAAAAGAGCCACAACGAATCAGAGAACCTATAGTTTTTTGGTTTTAGCAAAACCCCCAGGTATTTAAATCCATTCTCCACATCCTTGACCTAAAGAGTAAAGGAGTTTTTGATAACCCAAAGACCAAGATCCAGAATCCCATAATGATACAAACAATATTTCTCTAGTTTCACCACTATTTTGGTTGGTTTGCAATAGCGATCGAGGACTCTTTTTAAGGTCGTTATATCCCTTACAAATCCTTGGGCGAAGCAAAGGACATCATCTACAAATAAAAGGTGAGAGATGGTTTCTTGATCTAAAATTTTTAGGCCTTTGATTTCCCCCTCCCTCTGGGCCTCCATCATGAGCTTACATATGGATTATGCAACTATCAGGAAAAGAAAGGGAGATAACGGGAAACCTTTCCACAATCCCCAAGAGACTCTAAAAAACCTAGAAGGTGTTCCATTAATAAGTATGATGAAAGATACATAATGAATGCACCCCATGATCTAGTTTACCACTGAGAGAGCCATTGTTATGACCAAAGGGTCAAGCATTTGGTTCATAACAAACATCCCCATTTGAAGGAGTAAAATACGAAGGAAGTTCCAACTCACCCATCGTATGCCTTGGATAATTCCAACTTAAGAATCACTGCTTGTTGATTCCATTTCTTTACAGAGTGTAGAGCCTCCTATTCCACTGAGACCACATCATGGACTTGGTGATGCTTTAGGAATCCAAACTGCTCTTCATAAATGATATTACTAAGGATAGGATTTAGCCATCTAGCAACAAATTTCACCAAGATCTTGTAGATAGTTACAACAAAAGATAAGACAATAATCTCCAAATGACACAACATCTTGATTTTTGGGGATCAAAGAGATGAAGGTGGAATTGAAATATCCTAGGATGTTTCCATACAATTGCGACTCCTCTAATGCCTTCAACATATCATTTTTAAACAAATCAGAAAATCCCGTAAAGAATTCGACCGTAAGCCCGTCTAGCCCCATAATCTTCCCTTTTTGCATAGAGGAAAGGGCCACCAGAACTTTCTCCTCAGAGAATTCCTCACCAAGGGATTGGTTCATCTCTTCTGTAATTACCAAGGGGAATTTGGAAATGACATGAAGAATTTCCCACATGGTACAACCACTAGGCTCCTGGAACATGGATTGGAAAAAATGAGCACCTTCTTGCACCTTCTCCTTGAATGAGATAACCATAGAACTATCTTCTTCTTGGATTTCCCAGATTGTATTAGAATTTTTCCAAAATTGGAATAGCAGTGGAATAATTTAGAGTTGTTATCCCCTACTTTTATCCACAATGCTCTTCTCTTCAATCTTCTAGTTTTCTCTTCCTTGGCTAACAGACCGTGGTGAAGTGTTTCGACATCACTGAGCTGTTGGAGTTGAGAGCCATAGAGGGAGGCTCTCTCCATTGTGATATATAACTGAAATTTTTTTTCCTCTACCTTTTGGCATATGATCCGAGCCATTTCTTGGTGGTTGCTTTAACTCTAGCTATATTATCTACAAATTGGATCATATAGGAAGATTTAGACAAAGAGGACAAGTGGACCCATGTTTTAGAGACAAGATCCCGATAATCCTCCTTCGCTAACCATGCATGGTTGAAATTAAATGTAGCCAAAGGAATCTCCCCCTCCCCCTCCCCCAGGACATATTTAGAATAATCAACATGTGGTTGAATAAACCACCTTTTGAGACACTTGACCTCCATAAAAATGGGCCACTTGTCAAGCCCTTAGAGACCATAAATATATCAATCCTTTTATCCACCGCTTCTGTAAGTTACCAAATCTATTATAATAGATGAAAACATAAATATTGCAGAGAATAACAACGGAACAACACAATAGATGAAACCACAACACAAAAATAATACCTTAATTGATATGAAGCAATGTTCACTTGCCTCTTCTAGGGGGAAACCTCTAGCAGAGCATCACTCTAGTACAATAATTCTCATGACAAAACTTCTCATACCCTCTACTCCTATTTATACTAAATCTATCTACCCAAAAGAACCATCTAGAGGAATATCCTTCTAAAAGGAAAAAAATTCTATTAGGTCTTCTTACATTTGACTTATTATTACTTATTTCTATCTCTTATTAATATCAACCTTTATTACATGGAAATTTATTATTCTACCTGGGAGGTTAGGTTCCTAACATGCCCCCCCCCCTTGAAGAAAAACCTTGTCCTCAAGGCTTGAGATGAGGAAATTGTTGTAGAATGGTGGCCGGCTCCAAGGCGACGTCTTCTGGAGTTATATATTTCCACTAGAATAACACTTCCTTGATGGTGCACTGGCGGAGATGACGCTCTCGCAGTTCCAAGACTACCTGTGGTTGCAACCAGATGGAACCTTCTTCATCCAACTTAGGGAGACTGGTTTGAGTTTGGCACTTGGTTCCAATCACCTTCTTTAAGTAGGAGACAAGAAAAATAAGATGGAGCTTAGAAGGATCAGGTAGAGCTAACTAGTATGCCACTATTCCCACTCACTTGCACACAGTATAAGGACCATAAAATTTGGGAGAAAGTTTCCGACAATATGCAACTTTGAGTGAAGTCTGCTTATAAGGCTGTAGTCGAAAAAACACTTGGTCCCCTTCAACAAATTGACGTTTAGAATGATCTTGATATAATTTTTTGTTCATGTGATTTTGAGCCATGGCAAAACTGTCATTAAGGGCATGGAGAATAGCCTCTTGGACTGTAAGATGTTTTTCAACCTCCCAAACCTTTGAAACCCCCAGAATGTATGAGAGAACCGATGGTGAATTTTGGACATATACTGCTTCAAAAGGATTCATACGAGTATTTGTATGGTAATATGTTTTGTACCACTGTTCATCTAGGGCTAACCACCGAGCCCACTGATTTTTCCTCTCAAATGAAAAACACCTCAAATATGTTTCCAAACACTTGTTGACAACTTCAGTCTACCCATCCGTCTGGGGGTGATAGGCATTGTTGAGATTCCATTGGGTGCCCTATAACTTAAACAATTCTTACCAAAAATCTTTGGTGAAACTAGGATCTCTGTCAGAGACAACAAAATGAGGCATGCCATGAAGCTTGAAGATATTATCCATGAATATTTGAGCCACTGTGGATGTTGTGAATGGGTGTTGAAGAGCACATAAATGAGAATATTTGGAAAGACAACCGAGGACCACCATGATGACTGACTTATTTCCTGATTTAGGTAAGCCAACAATGAAATCCATATAAATATCTTTCCAAATAGCAAGGGGGATCAGAAGCGATTGGAGTGTTCTTGGAGCTTTGACTGCTTCTCCCTTTTTGCGTTGATAGACCTCACATTTATCCACGAATGTGAGGACATCCTGTTTCATACCATCCTAGAAAAAAGAATGTTTGACCCGTTCATAGGTTTTGGTAAACCCTGAATGCCCAACTGTGGAGGAAGCATAAATTTTAGAAAGCACTGTGGATTTAAATTGATATTTTTTTCTTAAGTACAAACGTTCTTTGTAGCGAAGCTCTTCATTGTGCCAATAGTACCCTGTAGAAGCTGGAGAATTGTGTTGCAATTGGTGGATCATGTTAGAAATTTGAGGTCTTTCAACCATTCCTAACGAACAACTTGGATCCAATATGGTACAAGGAAGGAGAGAGAGTAAAGGGACCCATCTTCTTCATACTTCCAGGAAAGAGCATCTACAACTACATTTTCCTTTCCTTCATGTAAATGATATCATAATCATAGCCAAATATCTTGGTCACCCATTTTTGTTACTTCGATGATGAAATTCGTTGTTCCAAAAAATACTTGAGACTCTAATGATCAGTTTTAATTTGGAAGTGTTGTCCCAATAAATAAGGATGCCAAACATCCACAACATGTAGAATAGCTAACATTTCCTTTTCATAAATGGATTGGCCCAAATGTCTCTCTGAAAGTTGTTTGCTAGTGAAGGCCAAAGTCCTTCCATCTTGCATGAGGATGACCCCAATTCATTTCGTGGAAGCATCACATTCCAGTACAAAAGTCTTTGTGAAGTCTGGAAATTCTAGGACAAGGGTCGAGCATATAACATATTTCAAGGCTTGGAAGTAGTGATAAGTAGCTAGGGTCCAAGTGAAAGCATTCTTTTTAAAGAGAGTAGTGAGTGGAGCTGCAATTTCTCCATAATTCTGAACAAACTTCCAGTAATATCCCATTAAACCCAGAAAACCACGCAATCTCATAAGAGTTTTAGGGCAAGGCCAATCCTGCATAACTTCAATTTTCTTAGGATCCACCCGTACACCATCCTTGTCGACAATATGACCCAGATACTCCACTTCTGAGGCTCCAAAGGCACATTTAGATTGTTTGAAGAAAAGTTAGTGATTAGAGAGTAGTTGGAGAACTTGATCCACATGGGCGAGATGGGATGTCCAAGTTTTACTATAGATGAGAATATCATCAAAGACAACTAAGACAAAATGAGGAAGGAAATAACGAAAGACATGATTCATAAGAATTTGGAAAGTGGAGGGAGCATTACATAGGCCAAAGGGAATTATCAAGAACTCATAGTGACCCTCATGAGTTCGAAATGAAATATTGGGAATGTATTCTTCTTTCATATGGATCTGGTGGTAGCCAGAATGTAGATCAAGTTTGGTGAAGTACTGGGCACCATTCAATTCATCGAAGAGGTCATCAATGACATGAATGGGGAATTTTTCTATGATTGTGAGTTTGTTGAGTGTGCGAAAATCAGGACACATGCGCCAAGCACCTTCTTTATTGAGTACCATGACCACATGGGAAGAAAAGGGGCTATTACTAGGGCGAATAACACCCACTTCTATCAATTCATGAACAATTTTCTCAATTTCATTATTCTGGGAAAAGGGATGATGATAAGGGAGAACATTGGGAGGAAGAATACCTAGTATGAGAGGATGGAATGATCATGGACTCCACGGGAAGGGGGAAGTTCTTTGGGAGTGGTAAAAACAACTTGGTGGTAGGAGAGGATAGATTGGAGGTCGATATGCACATAGGGTGTCTCAACAGATTAAATGGAGTGGAGTTGGGAAATGATGCTAGAATGACCCTTTTTGAGGATATTTTCCATGTAATGGGAACTGATGATATCAGGGGAGCATGTTGTGATGCCTTGGAACTTATATTGTTGTCCCTCCTATTGGAATTGCATGGTTAAGTCCTTAAAATCCATGAGAATGGGACCGATAGTGCATAACCATTCAATGTAATGTCCCCACTTTGGGACATCATCACAGGGCAGAGATTTATGATGACCAGAGTAGCGAGATGGATGCTAGAGCGAGTACAGGGGTATTTGAGAGGCATTTTGGGGTCCAGCTTGCATTGATGATCATATTCCATCATTATG
>SNQJ01S0039612.1:181364-197489 GCA_010110895.2 Picea sitchensis | reverse complement strand
TGCAAAAACCTTCGCTACAAGGTGTTTTCCTTGTAGTGTTACCATCAAACTTCCTCATATCAATCTTGGGAATTAATTAGTTCCTTGGTCATGAGTTGAATCCTCGATGATGTAGATCTTAGAGTGATAAATTATCATGATTCTATGATTCAATATTTATTCTCTCTAAATGTGTTGAAATATTCCCCATTTGTGACTGAGGTTCAACACTATTGTTCTCCTTGTTTTCATGATTTCCTTAGATCACAATATCCATTTTAGGAAACCTATGTAAGAGCATGGTTTCCATGAAATTTTGTAATCGTTCCATCTTTTGATCCATAAACTTTTCTATTTCCATTTTACGGATTTCTCGAGAATGTGAGAAATCCACTAGTTTCAACATACTACCACTCATTTAATTAACTTGGTTCTTCAATTGGGATACCATATTTTCTAAGTTTTCACTTTCTTCAAGTGTCACGTGTGAGTTGTCTGGAGGTTTATTGGGAGTAAAATTATTTAAAAACTGTTTTCGATGTGAGAAAATAATAATACTCCTCTTATTTCTCTTCATCACAATTTTTGAATCACCAAAAATATATCTTCCAAGCAAAAGTTATGCCAATTGTAAGTTATGCACATTTAAAACCCTGATTTGGAGACTATCTTGTTGTTCAAACTTTCTCTTGATGTATCTCTAAAATTTTTGCCTTTCTAAGTTTACTGTTTTTTCCTATAGTACTTTGATATTTCTTCTCTACAACACCACATGTTTGACTAAAATTTGATGTGCTAAGTGAAAGTTATGGTAACTTTCCCAAAACTTGTTGATTCTTGGTTCTTTTCAAAGAGTGAACATGTCCATTTTTTATTTATATGATTATGGAATTTGGCCCTAAAGCATTAGGTTCGATCCTCTTTCCAATAAAACTGGTGGCACTCAATTTGGATCTTTCTAGAATTGTATATGACTATTTTACCCAAAATACCTGTTTTAGAATAGATGTAGGACTAGTAAAAAACCCCAACTTCCACAGTCTATAACTTGAAAAGTATAGAGAATAAAAATGTTAAATTTTTACCACATGGTCTTGATATGTCTCCTCAGGATCCTAAAAATATTTATTTATGATATGTCCCATAAAAAGGTTATTACTATTGTACCAATAACACCTATTTGAGACTAGTTTTAGGACTAGTAAAAAACCTTAATTTTCATAGGCTATAACTACGAAAGTCTAGTGAAAAAAAATCTAATTTTTTTACCATAGGTACTTCACCATGTATCAAAGGCTCCCAAAAATTTTACTTCATAAAATTTCGCAGAAAAAAATTATAGCAAAAATTCCAAGGTGACTTGTTTGAAGGAGAAAAACTCGAGGATCATATTTTCTGAAACAAAATGTTAGGAAACAAACACTCAAATAGCTTGAAAATATAAAGAGAAGTAAATCCACACCTTGAGAATTAGATAGAGTAACGAATGATAAGGATCTTTGAGGGGAATCCTCATTTTACAATATAACAAATGTACACGATGAGATGCCTATAAAAATGAATCTCCTTTATTATAGATAGGCGATAAAGTGAGCAAGATGTAACATAGGGGTCTTAACATAATAACTCAATATATAGGGTTGGAAAAATTCTTCTATGCGGTCCTATAAAAGTGAATAATGGATTTTCCCCCCTATCTAAAGACATGCTTCTTAGAAAACCATACAAACAAGCTATTTCTCTAAAGATTAAAACGACTAAGTTTGTTACAACACCAATTTTATTACATGGAATAAAATGTTCCATTTTTTAGAATTTATCTACCACTAGAAAGATAAAATTATTACCTCTATGGATTCTTAGCAATACTAACTTTAAATCCATGTTGATTTCTTCCCATGGTGCTTCCAATATTGGTAATAGTTTGTATGGTCCAATGTTTTGATTTCTTCCCTTTGCATGTTGGCAAATTTTACAACTTTTGACCCATTTCTTCATGTCCTTGGGAATTCCTAGGCAATAGTAACGCTCTTCAACCAAAACATAAGTCTTTTCCATTCCATAATGTCCACCAAGGTCACCATTATGAATATTTTTATGAGGTTTTGTTAGGGTCCTTTGATAACCTCCCTACTTTGGGGTACTTAGGAGTTAGTTAATTAATGTACAAGGCCATCTTATTTGAATAAGGCGTATTAGATAGTCAATATGTAGTTACTTAATGTAAATGGGTCATATTTATTAAATAAGGCCTATTAGGTGGTTGATATTCATTAATGATGGTACCACAAGTAATTAGTGTTTTAGTAGTAAGAAATTGTTTATAGATATTGAAGACTATATGATGTTTTGCCAAGGATTGTTATTGTATTCAAGATTTGCTCGACCGATGAACATTGCTCTCTCTTTTAGAATTATAAATACAAGGTTTGTATTCTACAAGTTTAATCTCATTATCTCTTTTATTTTCTTTTCCACACATATATTTCTATGAATATTGTTCATATTTGTTGTTTCTACTAGTTAAGTACATTACAAGTGGTATCATATCTCTTTCCTAAGCCAAAACATGCCCAAATTTTAGAGTTTTTCTAGGCTAGAGATGCATTTCGACATCTTTAAACAGAGATGTTTTCCATTTAGTAGGTAAATTTATAGTTGGGGAATAATATTCACAATGAATACAAGTGAAGTCACATGGTTAGACACCCTTGTAACCTTTGTTGGTACCCCTTAAAGTGGTATTGAATTAGGCATAATATAACTAGGGATTTGATCTTCCACATAACCTCAAGTATATCAGATTCTCTATAGATGCACCTAAAATTAGCCTTACATAAGACTCTCGGCCATCCTATTGTTATAGTGCATTGAGGAAAATACTCAAGCATATCACTCTCATGTACCAGGGAATTGGGTAGTATGGCTCCAAATAAGGGCTATCATCCTTGGTTGGTGCTGTGAAATATTCAATCGAGTACTATTGTTGGAAATACTTAGGTATATTAGAGAGATATAACACTTGAAACTCCTTTTTCCTTGGTACCCTACAAAACCTAGCCTTTACAACATAACTAGTAAAATTCCTACATAATTGTAAATATAAAAAGTTTACGGATTCTATTACAATAGTATTTCTTAAACAAGAGTAATAAGCCAACCAAAATATGGTTTATGGCCAATCAATACCATTACAAGAGACACATCTCAAAGGATTGCTTGCACGATGTTAATTTCATTGGTATAGCTCTCTAGTAACCATTTTTATGTGGGTATGATCATACATTTGTTTGTGACGTTTCTCAAAATATTCCTATTGCACCATTGATTGCATTGAGATAATAATGGGGTAATCCTTTGACTACCGTTAGGTAGTCCCATGACCCACACTCGACCCATGTTAAACATGGAGGAAAAATTCACCCACCTAAATAACTAGTTCAAGCAACTTGTCTCCATGGTTTCTTGGATCAACTCAATTGCTAACACACATGTTTCTAATCTCGAATGCCTTGAAAGAAATATTGACCTGTTGCTATCCCAATGCATATGGATCCACTAAGTGGGGAATATTATATGCATGAAGAGCATATCGATAAACAACCCTTTTAGGATAACCATGCCGATAACACATCATTTCATGATAAGAACATGTGGCACCACTTTCCTAAAGTAGATATGAACACGTTTAATGGATCTTATCCCACTAGTTGGGTTACCTAGATGGAACACTACGTCTCCCTCCATGGTATCACTAATTACCTTATGAAACTTATAATGGGGGTACTTGTTGATGTGTTTTCACCCATAAAATCGAGGCCGATTTTTTTTTTCGAACTAGGAAATTTCCAAATAATCTTTAACTGTTAATCGTGAAGATCCAACAAGTTTCCAATCAACTTCAGTTTTCCAGTTCTTATCATGAAATTATAACAAGGATAGTTTCTCTTTGAAACAAAAGAGAAGGAAAGGAAATTATACTAAAAATAAGGAAATTACTTATTTCCACATTCTCACTGAATATCCCTATCTGTCAACTTCATGCAACACTTTACAGAATTGAAAACAAAGGTCATATTCCCAAGATATCACCAATTATTCCTCCTCTATTCACCAAATTTTCTCCTCCATTTTCAAAATTTTGACTAAGTATTATTACCATACCCTCACATTACATACCTTACTCCCCATGCTCTTTTACTTAGCCATTTTCCTCACTTTTCTTATTTAACTATTTCCAGATTTAACCATTTCCATTTTCATATTCATATTTCAATTTTCATTTTCCATTTTCCATATCCATTTTCTATTTTCCTTTGCCTTTTCCTTTTTCCTTTTTCTATATTTCATATTTCATTTCCATTTCTATACTTTCATGTAACTCTATGACTTACCCCCCCAACACTTAGTAATTTTTCATGGCTTACCACATTTTACTCCTTTTTACACTAAGTCTTCCATTGCAGGTGCGGGAGATCATACCCTCATTTCCACCTTCTAGTCCTACTCTATGATTCACCTCCCCAACACTTAGTCATTTTTCACGACTTACCGCATTTTACTCCTTTTTACGCTAATCCCATACCCTCATTTCCACCTTCCACTCATACTCTATGACTTACCTCCCCAATACTTTGTCATTTTTTCATGACTTACCGCATTTTACTTCTTTTTACACTAAGTCTTCCATTGTGGATGCATGATCCCATACTCTCATTTACACCTTCCACTCCTAGTTCCACAACCTGCAATCCTGTGACCCTCAATTTGCACCTCCATTTCCATATCATTCAATTTGCACCCTCATTAATTTTTACACTTCTTGACCTTTGAATGCGGATGTGGGACCCCTCCTTCAAACCCGCATCCCTACCTCATATTTAGTCATTTTTACCGAGATTTATCTCCTCACTTGCCTCCTTTACCTCCACATTCCTATAACTCTACTAATATTTCTTTTATATTTTTAATATTATTTCATTTAAATACTATTTCCTATCCTAAGTTTATTTCCTTTTTAATATTATTTCATTTAAAAATATAATTTCCTATCCTAAGTTTATTTCCTTTTTAATATTATTTCATTTAAAAATATCATTTCCTATCCTAAGTTTATTTCTCTTTATTTTGGGACACACCTCCCAATGACACATGGCAGTGAAGACATATTATACATGGACATGTGGTAGTGAAGTGGACCTACCCCCAAGTGACACATGGATGAACATAGATGACTGGACAATGAATTGGCACGTGACTGGGTAATGATGTGGCCGTCAAAAGATATTGTGTGCACAAGCTACATGGAATTCTATGGATCTCTCTTCTTTATTCACAAATAAAATGGAAACGGAATTTATTTATAATGATGTCATGAGAACCCTCCCACAATGCATGTGGGATAAAGAAAGTCTAATTTGCAAATCAAAGGCCAATATTTCACGAGGACAAAACAATGATGACTGAGTCTCCATCTTCCAGAGATCGTAACTTTTGATCTCGTCATCCGATTCGAGAAAATGAGAGCTCGTTGGAAATATAAAGAGGTGAAGAACACATTAAAAGTGGTTTCAATGGCAGAAACATTACTTATCAAGCCCTAAAAATAAATTACAATCGGGACTATTTTTGAGTTTGAAAACAAGTTATTTTTGGAAAATCATTTATTTAAATAAATTTATAAACTTATAAGGTGGGTCCCAGATGATGGAAAAAATATTAAATATCATATTTACCTAAGGTATTAATTCATTGCACCAAAAGGGATACATAAAACCCTAACTGGAAAACAATTTCAAGAAGACGAAGAAGAAATTACAAAAGAGAAAGGAGTCATATTCAAAGAGTTGGCATTGGGTTGTTAGAGAGTTTTCTATAGAGGAATTTTTGTTGGAAGGAGGTTTTGGGCCTTTCAAAAGATTTTTGAATCAGTCTTCTTGAATTTCCCCTTCATATTCCTTTCTTCCCAACTCTTTCAATATTCTTTCCTATACTTCCCATGACATTTCAGGTCCAGAGGAGCAAAATCCCTTCTTGTAAAAGTAGATGCAGTTTATTTTAAGTTTATGTAATTTTCGTTGAAATCTTGTTGAGGTTGTTTCAACCCTCTTGTTTAAGACATTTTTAAGTTTATTTCATTTGGGACATTATTATTAATTTCTCCCACAAAGAACTATTTCGGGGCATTACTTTAGTGATTTTTTAGACTTTGAGTCTAAATCATGAGATTTTAAATGTATTGTACATCAAAATAGTTTTTGATTTGTAATGAAGTGATTATGTAAATTTCTTTGATGCCCTATCCATTTTACTTTTATTTCATCTTGCAAAGTCAAAATTGATTCAGGGTTCACGCCATTTCAAGAGGAAGACAAAATATATGTCAAAAGAAAATTCAGTACAAATTTCTTTTAGTTATATTTATTTAATTTTATTTCCATCAATAATATGATGTGATTAATGAATAAATCTGCTAAATGAGAGCTTTGTTGGAATATCTTTTGGGGTTTTCTCTTTATCACTTACCCATTGCATTCATCTACAACCATATAAAAAATCTTCCAATATTTCAAGAGAGGAGAACCATCTCTATATCAATGAGGAGAGTCTTTCTTGCACCCCACAATATTTTCTCTCAAATGTTGGTCATTTTCACTTGACATAAAAATGATCAACAATACTATATTCAGATTAGGAAAGTTAGTAATGGTGGCAATGGCATAAGAAATCCTATGGGGGGTACATAGGTTGGAGCTCATTTTGAAAGAGTCACTCAATATTTGGGATGACTTATCAAGTTGCACAAAAAATGATCAATATAAAACTTTATAGTATCCTTCAAGTAATTATAAATCCACACAGAGGTCGTGACTAGTTTTTTTTTAAATAATGTTCCATTAGTGGTATTAAGGCAAATATTAGAGCACAAGCCATGATGCAATGCCTAGCTACTTAGTTGGAGGCATCTCATATAGCTCATGAAGTAGAGATGGTGGTAAATTCACAAGCCAAAATACCCTCTTTTATTCCCTACCCTCACCCTCCTATGGCATCTACAAACATTTACCCTCCCTCTTATCCCTTGAGGGTCCACAACCTAACCCAAGAGGAAGTACCAGAACACCAAATCCTCAAACTATGTTAATATAAATGTGATGAGAAGTATTTCAAAGAGCATAAATGTAAGGAAAAAAACTATTTAAATTCATGTGACCTTCTTCAACCAAATTAAGGAAATATCTGATGTAGACCCTCTTAAGCCAAACATTGAGGAACCTACCAATATGCCTCAAGATGAAATTTCCCTATAGTATTTTGGTGAGTAACATCAACTTTCCCTCCATTCTTTATCAAGAATTTTAGCTCCCTAGACCTTGAAGCTGTTTGGCTACATCAAGCATTGAAAGGTAATTGTTTTAATTAATGATGAAAACACCCACAATTTTATCCATTGGAGAGTTGTCGAAGAAACCCATTGTTACGTCCATCAAGTGCATAATGTTCGAATTATGATAGCCAATGGTGGTATGGTAAAATGTGGTGGAAAATGTGAGAATGTGAAACATCAAATGGGGGACTGAAAACTCTAATCCCACATGTTCACTATTAAAATGGGCAATGGTGATGTCATGCTTGGAGTAGAATGGTTAAGAACATTGAGTTTTGTTACCATTGTTTTCCAAACTTATACATGATCTTCACTAAGGAGGGTCATAAACATACCCTCTGTAATACCTTGTTTTCACCCATGACTATAATTATGCTAAGACTTCATATAATGTGATTATGAAGCATGTAATTATGCTTTGAATAATGAAAAACACCATACAATTGACTGAGAGGAAAAAGACTTGAGTACTAGCCATGATATCACAGGTGGGAAATTAATGAAGTGGATTAGTGCGGTGGAGTTAAGATGTTTCAATGAAGAAAACATAAATCTTGCTTAGCAAGCCAACATATACTTGCAAGACATAAATACACACCTGCTAGCGTACCTAGACTTTCCTAGAGCCACGTGATCAGTTATGGAGGAGTAGGGTTGATGGTTGTGCAGTTATAACTATTGAAAGATCTAATCTCTTGAGAATGCAAGGGTCAACTGAAGAACTAACATAAGGATGCCCCTTTAGATTTCCCCTTCAAAATTCAGATCACTAATTGGAGGTCGCATCTGATAGAATCCACAAGAATCCCAAGGATTGGGTGGAAGAAGAGGCCAAAGGTGGAAAAACATTGAGCATATGCAGAGAGAGAAGAGAGAGAAAAATATATGAGATACATGTAGAAGAGAATGATAAAAACACGAGAAGGATAACTCACAGTAGAAGACAAAAATGAATGGGTAGATTTGACTTGAGGAGAATAACCTAAGGAAAGTCAAAGGTTGAAAAAGAGTAAGTGAGTAGCATACTCATAGACAGATGGTGCAATGAATAGATGTGTTCACTTTCACATATATGAGATATAGAAGAAGTTGGAGGGTTTTTCTTGAAGAAAATATAAATCTCATCCAAAAGATTAATGGTCGCCCTGGAACAGAGAAGACCCAAATCCATACTGGAGAAACATAGGGCTATAGCTTGGTGTCTACTGGAAATAAACTATCATTGATAAGGGGAGGTCATTGAGGGACTGTGTATCAGAGAAGGGAATCTCTTGTGTAGAGGAAATTTCATTGGGGAGGGTACCTGATAAACCGATGGAAGTTTTGAGCTCAGTGGGAATAGGAAAACTTCTGTTGTTTCCACTGGAGGAAGGATAGTAACCTTCCTGGATCATTTTAAATTCAAGAACCATTTGAATCAATCCCCTTGTGATATCATGGCATGGCATGTTGTAGGAAGGAACTCTACAACATAACTTAAGGTTGGGAGGAAAGGCATCCTCTCTCAGTTAGTTGGCTGTTGATATTCACTGAACAAATAAGTGTTTCAACTCAATATGTTTGATGTAAATTTAGTAATGTAAACTTGTTGTTTTATGATTTAAGTAGGAAGTGTGAATGCATGAAAGAAATGATTGAATTCCTGAGGAAAATGGGTTATGAATATTAATTTTCATTATTAATCAATGATTTTTTTATAAATAAGTAAGCAATGTATGGGTGGTATGTGTTAATCTCTAATTTTGCTAGGATTTAGTGAGAAAACCTAATCCTAAACCCTTCCTACCTGCACTTCATTGTCTTCTTTCATTTGATTTTAATCCTTGTTTTCATCTTGTTATGATTTGCATTTTAGCTTTTTGAACAATTTCTTTAAGTCTGGAGATTTAAGACATGGTTTTACAAGATGTGTCACTTCATATGCCTGTTTGAATTTTGCAAATTCAAAACTCTTCTAGTCATTAATAGCCCTAATGGAATAACATTATTCTCGTAGTGCAAATAGAATCATGCCTTAATATGCGCCTGCAACCCTGATTTCATTATGATTACATAGATCATGGAATAAGAATTCGCATGTGTCCCACGATAGCTCTTAAATCATTTTATGATTCAAACCGTTACATGATCAGATTGTTCTGTACCTGCAAAGGACTCATTTCAAATCATTCAATTCCCAAAGATCATTATTTGAACCTGTCACTCATCATTCTAATTTTGCTGAATTGTAAGTGCAGGTGTTTTCTCAGAAGACTTGTTATATGCTAACAATTGTAGGTTGTAAATTCAGAATCTGAATAGTGCCAGTTGTAGCATCGGGTTATTAATATGGCACCTAAGAGAAGTGGGCAAGTGGTCAGATTGGAACTTGAGGGTGCCGAGCTTCTTGAATCATATCCGCAGATGGCACAAAGATTTAGAGATGCTGGCTGGTTCAAATTCCTCACTACCTTCCAAGGTTACGACGAACAGGTATCTATGGAATTTGCAAAGAATTTCAATGGCTACGAAGTGGAGATCGGAAATTTTTTGATGCTAGTGACAGAAAAATCCATCGCCAAATCTTTTAGATTGGTAGTCAGAGGAGAGCGATGGTGGAAGAAAGAGCATGTAGTCACATATTTTGTTAATCAATTTTTGCTACCAGATAAGCAAAACCTAGATTGGAGAAAGGGAGTTCCTCATAGTTGGATTAGACAGGAATGACACACTGCTTTAATCATCATCCACATGTATATCACCTGCGAAGGCAAATTTTCATTGATTTACATCTACCATATTAGATTGTTAATGCATATGAATGGAGATTATCCTTTACATTTTCCCTATTTCTTACTCAAAATCCCGACAAAAATGTAAAAAAGAGTGCAGTCACACCCTGCCACTGCAAAGAGTAGTTTGTTCCACCAAGTCTTAATTAAAACTCTGGTCGTTTCTTCTCTGAGGGAGGTACAAAAACCCTGGAGTTGGTTAATCCAGTCCCTAAACCCTGATCCAAAACCTAGAAAACAGAAAAAGGGTAAAGGGAAAAGGTCTGTTGCACAGGAACCAAGTTTCCCAGTTGATGAAACTCCTATTAAAGAAGAGTTTCCTTCCATCAGGGTAACAAGGACCAATAGAGGTAAGAGACCCAAATTGGAGATAGAAAACAAAATGTTTTCTGAGGCAGATTTAAAAATAGAAGAAGATTCTGATGTTAAACCCTCATCCAAGCATAAAGATCCAAAAACCAGTAAGAGAGGTGTTGCAGTTAAAAGACAAAGGAATAAATGTGTGCCTGTGTCTAAAAAACCTCGGAGGAATTAAACTAGAATTACCAACAAATACATGATGAGGTCTGACGCTATGTTCGATCCCTCAATAAAAAAAGAAGATGTCATAGTTATAGAAGATCATTCTGAGGATGCTAAAACATATGTCAAACAAAGGGGAAAAAAAACCCCATTACATAAAGAACCAGAAAAAAGAGACAAGCAGGTTATTCCATCCTCTACAGGACCTGTAACAAGAGCCACTGCCAAATTGTCATGAGCTAAAGTACCTGTTGAAAGTATAAGTAAGGTCCTTGAAAGTACAGAAAGCCATATTGTAGATTCAGACCACCTATCAGATATACCTGAAGCCATGGATTTAGCTAGTTTAGATGAAGAGCACAACTCATGATTGGTTTCTAGGTACCAGATTAAATTGAGAGAGCCTAAAGTTGACATAAATCTGAATGAGTCTGCACCTGCAGATGAGTTCCCCGAATTTAAGGTCAAGATTAGATCTGACAAAGAAAAGATCAGAGAAATCTGAAAGGTAGTGAAACAACTGAAGAAGGAGAAGGATCATGTTGAACAATGGAGTGTCGGGCATCAAGAGAAGATACAATATTTCAATAAGTAAAGATGAACCCAACAGAAAGAAGAAAAAACAGAAATCAAATACAGGAAATACTTTGTTTTTCCTGTTTTAGTCCTTATCTTCAAAAGAAGTTTATGAAACTATGGAAATGAATTTGTTAAAAAAAAACGAGGTTTTTGTTGGTAACATTCCCTTTCAAAAAGACCTCTCTTGGTTTTTACACAACTATCACATTTTAAGAGATTCAGATATATATTTGAGGCCTAATTTTCTGATAAAGCTACAATAAATACTTTGTTTTAGTCTTTTTCTTCAAGAGAGGTTGAAGAACATATGGAGAGGAATTTGTTGAAAATAAAAGAGGTTTTTGTTGGGAACATTTCCCTTCACAAAAACCTCTCTCGGTTTTTATACAACAATCACATTTTAAGAGATTCAAATTTATCTTTGAGGCCTATTTTCTGCGATTTCATAATAAATAATTTCCTGTTTTAGTCAGTAATTTTGGGAGAGGTTGTAGAACAACTGATGACAATTTTTTGGAAACCCAAAGACATTTTTGTTGAGAACGAGTCCCTTCACAAAAACCTCTCTCAGTTTTTACACATCTATCCCCGTTTGAGAGATACGAAGAGATTGTTGGACCCTATTTTTCAGGCATTTTCCAGATTTATTTTCCTAAAATATCTCATGGACATCAGTTCACAAGCCACCTCATCAATTCAAATTGGAGATCAGATTGGATATTCTCCTTGATTATTTGAAACAATAGACTAAATATAAATGAGGATGTTTTCAGATCCATTTCTTTTGGATCTTGATAATTATGTATTGTTCTATATAAACTCTGTAGAAGGAGAAGTTTAGGGGGGGGGGATTGGAGATCCAGAGGACATGTTTTGGAAACACCTTGTAAGACATTAATGTTCTATTTGACACTTAATAGCAAAGGAATATGAATGGTTAGACTCTCTTTTCTATTCTGTTCTTCTCTCTTCATGCTTGAGCTCATTATTCAAACTGCAATGCATTTGTTTTCTTGATTATTGATTAATACAGTAAGGAACTTGCTGTGGTGATTATTTTCAAGTTTTGATTTCAGGCTGATGTTTGTGTTTCTTAATGATATTTTGAGATAAAAATTTATGTGAAGTTGACAAATTGGAAACTTCATTTTCTCTTTTTATTATTGGTCTAATCCATCTATGTGACTACCTGTTAACTAGTCAATGGGATATCTTCTGTTCTTATTCTGATATTCTTGTTTATTTTATAACCTTTGAACTAGTTTTCAACCACCTCATTCAAAACCAAACCATAAAAACCTTCAAAACACTTTTGCAATAAATCGATGATGCCCTAGCTTGCCCTCTCATAGTCAAGTGCAACTTTAGGGACTAATAGTATGTATCCCTCAGAATCCTGCAAGTCTTTAGAGGAAAGTTTGCAAGATATGGAAAAAAGATTCACACCAAAACTGGCAGAGGAAATGTCCTAGTGCTTGGGGGAGGTATTTGTGTAGTTTGGAGAGCCTCAACCCTGCTAGAACTTCCACCCTTGAAATGGAAATTTTTCAGGATGCAAAACTTCGATCCAGGTGAAGTGAGAATGCCTTAGTCAGTTTAACAGTGGATTTATGAGATCTTAATATTTTTGTAGAACTTTAGAAAATACCTAGGAGAAATCTCAAATTGGTTAAGTCCAAACTCAGACTGATACAACGACGAAAACCCATGTTTCAAGTCAGTATGGATCGCAACCTTTGATTCAACGTAGCGAGTAAATATGGGTCGTCGATCAGATGGTACTACCTTCAAAGTGTCTAAGTGAAGAGTTAAAGAGGAACCTCGATGAGGGTGACCCCGTGTCAACATGCACCATTGATTTTTTTGATAATGACATCAACGGGTTCTGGATTGTTGATACGAGATATAAGTTTGTTAGAAAGAGGTCTGTCGAAGGCATAGATGGAGGGCTTGGGAAGAAGTTTGACGACTTGGGGAGTCTGAGGACCATTGATCTATCAGTAGGTGTACCATAGAATTTTGGTCATTGGATCCATCGTGGTTCGATCCGAAGAGATTGTCCTTAGAACCTTAACTTCCATGCAGTTGTAACCTCCAAGCGTACCATGATCGACAAATGAAATGAAAGAGGATCGTCAAATTGTCGTAGCGTGTGTGGTCATAGTGAGCTGATAAGAGTGGTATGTGATACAATAGTAGAGGCACTCATATGGGGAGGGACTCCGAGAATGGAGGGGGATTTTTTATCAATGTGTAGGAGATATTTAATCTTAGACGTAGATTCTGTGGGTCCCATTTGTTAGCATGGAGAATGGGCATTGAAGTAGAGAGTAACTGCTGAGAAAGTATAGGCACTGATGAAATTAGAGTTGTTGTATTCCTGAGCCTGAGGACCGTTGGATCAGTGAGAATGATCTGTCAGAATGATGCCATCAGAAAGGATTTCAACCTTGGTGATTGAGCATTCTAACGAGGACAAGTCCGAATTGGTACAAATTGTTGATCTAATGGTGAGAGGTAAAATATGACCATCCAATTTAGGGTGTACAGGTCCTTGGTCACCCTAGCAAACTCTGTAGGGGGGATTTCGCTATAAATTTGTAAGAGTTAATATAGAAGATGTTGTGATAAGAGAAGTATTCACTTAAGCAATTGATGAATCCAAATACTCACCATGAGGAAAGAGAGGAAAACTAAACATCCCATCATCCTAAGAAAATATTAGGGGGTCGGGTGTGTTACAAAGTGGTATGAGAGAAGAGTTCAAACTATAGGATTGAATGGGTCGCCAGACTGCTTGAATGTTTAAGAAAATCTTATTTTTTCCAAGAATGCATGATTAAAATGTTGACGTAATGGTTAACAATAGTTTTCTATTTCAACACGTAGGACAATAGAGGTGAATAGTGCAATGTAGCATGGAAGACACCTCACAGTTCAGAGATGAGGAATATGATAGTCAGAGGGTTTTATAAACCCCTCCCAATTCGGTAGCCACCATTAGAATTATAAAGGAAGACAGTGAGAGGCTCTTGAGAGCTTAGGATGAACACACAGAGATGAATGCAATACTACTACAGAGCTTGTATGATAATTATAAGCATCTATAACAAGGGCCTAACAATGTAGAGTTGTAGAAATCAGAGAGGTTGAAAACCCATTCAGATGTCCAAAAGGAAGGATTATCCCATATAAATATAGGGAAGAGTTCTCCTAAGAAGAGGCATCATCATGCCAAGTAAAGTAAATCTGTTGGAAGTGTTTCCACTTGTTATCTAGTAGGAAGATTTATTTTAAGGAGATACCCAACAATGACACTGGATCAAGTGTCCTTAAGAAGAAAAGGAAGAGACATCCACAAAGTTCTCTGATTGAATAATTCAAGAAAGCTAAGCCTCCTACCTTTGATGGAGAAATAAAGAAGGGAGAAGAAGCAGAGGCTTGGTTGCTGGGTTTGAAGAAGTATTTTCGCGTACATAATTACTCGGACAATACAAAAGCGAAGATTTCCATATTCAATATGAATGGAGGAGCCTCTATTTGGTGGGAGGATCTCAAGGAAGTAAAGGGACTAAAATAAAGAAAAATGACCTGGAAGCAGTTTGAGAAGTACTTTAGAAAAGCGCACCTATCGAAGAAGTACTTTGATGACAAAATTAAGGAATTCCATGATCATAATTTGGGAAAAATTACTATGGACACATATGACAAAATATATTTGGAGTTGTTGAGGTATGTTCCTTACCTCAAAGACGAAAAGGAAATAATACATGATTTCCTTAGTGGATTTCCATAGTCCTATTAGGACCAAATTGAATTTTACAAGCCAAATACCTTGGAAGACACTATAAGGAAGGCCAAGTGTTGCTATGATCAGTCTAAACATAAGCATGATATTTCTAAATATTGGAAAATAAAGGATAAGAGTGGATTCCAAAATAAGGTATTCAAACAATTTCCATATAAGAATATGAAGAAAGGAGTTTAGTTTGGTCAACCTAGAAGAAGTGTGCATCAACAAAAATTTCCATCTCATAGTGGAAATAAGCCAACATAACAGGCAACAGAAAGAGCATAAGAACCAAAGAAAGGACCTTTGCAATGCTGGGGTTGTGGAGAACCACATTTGTTGAGGGAATTTCCATATAGGCAGTACGATAGTAAAATGGTTTATCATGTGCAGGAAGCTGCCACTGTCAATGATGTGGCCATGAGTGTGCCAATAATATATGCAGCTGTGGAAAATCAACAAACATACCACCACACTTATGTAGTAGAGAAGGAAGGTATAATTTCCATGATGAAAAAATCATACCTATCTGTTATCACTCCAGGAAACTCTCCTAGGTTGTAAGTCAGAGATGCCTGGTAACTTAATCTTTTTGGAAACTATTTTCTCAATAATAGGTGTGGGTTTGGATCAAGATGAATATCTTAATCTCTGGATTGTATCTTCAAGACAGTCTAACTATATTCAAGCAATACAAGGCCTTCAAGATCTATTTATCAGATAGATTTGTATAACCAGTGGATAAGAAAACCAACCAGTTAACCAAAACATACATAAACCATATATATGGGGTCAACAAACTAGCTAAATATGCTTATGATTCTTGCTTAACAGTCAAAAGTAAGATGATAGTTACCATAGGACCATTAAATAGAGACAAAGGAACGAATTCAACTCATATGCATAGACAAAGATGAAGGAGAGTCTGACAATAACAAATGAAAGAAGCTTGCAGGCTTGATATATTAAATAAAATGTCTTTCATACAAAAACAATAGAATATAGAACTCAAAATCGAACCTTTTGGTGCTCCAAATGTCTTTGGCTTTATATCCTTACAAGATGAAATCTAGATCCTTGAAAGATGGATCATATTT
>SNQJ01S0039612.1:160595-181354 GCA_010110895.2 Picea sitchensis | reverse complement strand
TCCAGTGCTGTAGGAAGTGTAACCACAGAGCCTCCTGCAACAAAAAGGCAAAGGATCCAAGGTGGCAAAATTGGTGAACAACAACAACTTCATTAGTATGAACATGATTCTTAGAGACTTCTCAAAGCTTCATCTCTGTATCTTCGACAGCAA
This sequence comes from Picea sitchensis, assembly GCA_010110895.2. Taxonomy (NCBI): domain Eukaryota; kingdom Viridiplantae; phylum Streptophyta; class Pinopsida; order Pinales; family Pinaceae; genus Picea; species Picea sitchensis. The sequence continues at coordinate 181,201 of SNQJ01S0039612.1, read as the reverse complement.
CAATAATGTTTGATATATCATGATAAGATCGATATCTTCTTCCAACAACTGGTGATATCCATAAATATGTGGAAATATATTCAAACATCTCTTCATTCGAGCTCTTTAGATCTAGCCATGATTCTCCACTTTGGGTTCAAGCTTGAATGAATAATCAGCTGATACTCACTTTACACATGTGACTGAGCAGCCCATAATCAATCCATTTCTGTGCACACCTCTAACCTCTAAGACAATCAATTCTTTGTTGTAAAGTTCTGTAAGCTCAAGAAGATCTTCTTGCATATCTTATGTCCAGTGCCCAGGATCAATATCATGATCATATATGATGGAAAAGGAATCTATAAAATCAAACTGCTTCTTGTTTGTGATGAATAATATTGGGTTATCCATCAATCTTTTCTGGGACCGGTGACTGTTCAAAGGTGTAGAGAAATCATCTAGATGAAGAATTTCCTTTTCAGCCCCAACAATGCTTATAACATGCACTCTGCGCATAGTCAGCTAAACAAGGTGTTTCGAGACCCTGATATCAAACCAAATAGATTTCATATACAGGTTAGCTAAAAAATGTGCATGCTTATGACTGAAACGAGGCCATTGGAACAGTTGGTAGTATTGCTTTGACACCCGCAAAATACTTACAGTATGCTCATCGACAACTGAATAGCAACTGGAAAATTGACATTTTGATCACTTTGCATTCTTCATTTAAGGGTTTATATATATATGAATACTTCCTTATATAATGTTGCACAAGAGAAATTAGATACTGTCGTGTTTTGTTTTAATGCTACACATCCAGATTCCACAACCATATATTTTACAACAATGGGGTAAAGGAATTTTCTTCCAGCTAGCAAACTCGGGTTGATCCTTCTTTATTTCCTTCATCTCAAAAACCTGCAACTTCAGACCTATTGTACCCATTCAACATCTATACCAAGTTCATTTATATTTGCTTGACGAGCTGCTGTATCTACAAAACTTGGCAATTTGAGTATTCTGAAATACCACATTTCTGAAAACGCTACCTGATCTTGACAGGAACTTTTGACTGCATTTCCGAGCTCTAAATTCAGATCTGAAAGTACCATTGGAAATATTAGGATGTCTAGTTGTCAATCGACTATTTGAGCGTGTGAAACGGCCTTTCCACGACTGAGAAAATTGATTTCTCCCAAGGCATTTTATTTCTGGAAAACCTGCACTTTCGGTGGTTAAACTAGCCCTGAATTTTGCTTGTTAACCACCAAAAGCTTTGTTTTCGGTGGCTAATGAACGCCTACGGGTTCGCCTAAGCCACCGAAACCTGTAATTTATATTTCTTGAAAATAAGATCAAATGCAATGTTTATTTTGAACTTATTTACAAACAACAAGCTTTCAAATAAGCCTAGAAAAAATTTCAAATAAAATTTTCAAGTATTTTCTATCACCTAAAATGACAAAACGTGATGGTGCTATTTTAGGAGATAACACTATCGAAGAAGTACTTTGATGAAAAAATTAAGGAATTCCATGAGAATAAGTTGGGAAAAATTACTATGGACGCATATGCAAAAGGATATTTGGAGCTGTTGAGGTATGTTCCTTACCTCAAAGACGAAAAGGAAATAATACATCATTTCCTTAGTTGATTTCCATAGTCCTATCAGGACCGAATTTAATTTTACAAGACAAAGACCTTGGAATACACTATAAGCAAGGCCAAGTGTTTTTATGATCAGTCTAAACATAAGCATGAGCTTTCTAAAGATTGGAAAAGAAAGGATAAGAGTGGATTCCAAAAGAAGGGATTCAAACAATTTCCATATAAGAATATGAAGAAAGGATCTTAATTTGGTCAACCGAGTAGAAGTGTGCATCAACAAAAAATTCCATCTCATAGTGGAAATAATCCAAGATAAAAGGCAATAGAAAAAACATAAGAACCAAAGAAAGGATGTTTGTAATGTCGGGGTTGTGGATAACCACATTTGTTGAGGGAATTTCCATATAGGAAGTAGGATAGTAAAATGGTTTATCATGTGCAGGAAGCTACTATTGTCAATGATGTGGCCATGAGTGTGCCAAGAATATATGAAACTATGGAAAATAAACAAACAAGCCACCACGCTTCTGTAGTAGAAAAGGAAGGTATAATTTCCAAGCAACCTATATCTATTTTAATTGACACTAGATCTAACACTCAAGTTGTTTAAGAATATGCCTTACAGAGGGAGAAGCATGCAAAGGCATGGTTAGTTCAATTAGCCACAATAACTAAGAGAAAAGTGTAAGAAATGATAGAGGCATGTCCATTTGAGATGAGTGGACTGGATACATAAGTAGCCTTGAATATCCTACCCCTAGGATCATATGATGTACTACTAGGCATGATTTGGCTAACAACCCACAAGGAAAAATTGAATTAAGACGCTAGAGTGTGAAGATGAAAAAGGAAATGCAAGGGTTTTTCAAGGCATTCATAATCTAGTTTCAGTTAGGAAAATATCATCATTGTAGCTTAAGAAATTTAGTTGGAAAGGGTTCCCCCTATATGTAATACAAGTGCTTAACTCAACATAACGAAAAGAGATGAAGAATGAATATCACCTTCTCTTATGGAAATTTAAGGATGTGTTTCCAGAGGAGATGCCTGGACTTCCTCCTAACAAAGATCTTGATTTTTCAATAGATCTTGTGCTTGGAGAAATACCAACATCAAAATTACCTTACAAGATGATCACTCCAGAATTTGTGGAGCTAAAAGTGCAGTTGAAGAAGATGTTGTATAAAGGTTACATCACACCAAGTGTATCCCCCTCAGGAGCACCAACCTTGTTTGTAAATAACAATGATGGTACATTGATACTATGTATTGAATAAAAAAATTTGAACAAGATGACCATTAAGAAGAAATATCCACTGCCTAGGATCGATGATCTCTTTGACCAACTTAGGGGAGCTGCAATTTTCTCATAGATTGATTTTAGATCAGGATATGATCAATTCAGAATTAAGGATGAGGAAATTCACAAGACAACTTTTAGGGCAAGGTATGGACACTATGAGTTCATGGTGGTGCCATTTGGACTTCCTAATGCATCAACTACCTTCATGTGCTTGATGAATAGTGTTCTCAACAAATATTTAGATAAGTTTTTCTTGGTGTTTGTGGATGATATTTTGGTGTATTCCAAGACCAAAGAAGAGCATGAAGAGCATCTCAGGATGGTGTTACAAGTGTTGAGAGATCACCAGTTGTATGCTAAGTTTAGCAAGTGTAATTTATTTCAAAAATAAATTCAGTATTTAGGCCACATAATCTCATCAAAATGAGTGGCAATAGATCTCGAGAAGATCAAGACAATCATGGATTGGCCCACCCCCCAAAATTTAACATAAGTAAGATATTTCATGGGATTGGTTGGGTATTATAGAAGGCTCATAATGGGATTTTCCAATATTGGTCATCCAATTACCCCATTATAAATAAAAGGGAAAAAGTTTATATGGTCAGCAGAGTGTGAAGCCAACTTTCAACAACTAAAGCACCTTTTGACCAATTCCCTTGTTTTGAAGATTGCAGACCCTGAAAAGGATTTATTCGTTTGTAATGATGCTTTAAAGGTAGGAATCAGTAGATTCCTTACGAAGGAGGGACAAGTGACCATTTATGAATCATGAAAATTAAATGAGCATGAGAAAAAGTATGTCACTCACGATCTGGAGCTCATAGTAGTTGTACATGCGTTGAAGATGTGGAGACATTACCTGCTCGGAAGAATATTTGTCTTGATGATAGACCATTGTAGTTTGAAGTATTTGTTTGACTAGTTGAGGTTAAATGCTAGACATGCCAGATGGATGGCATTGATCAACAAATTTGATTTCAAAATCAAACACACAAAGGGAAATAAAAATAGAGTGGTAGATGCACTCATTTAGAGTGTGCATGGGATACACTCAACAACAACAAGTGTGGGAGAGTTTGAAATCCAACAAAGGATAAAAACCCTCTAATAAAAAGACAATTTCTTCAATCAGGTGAAAGAAGGGTTGCATCAAGAACCCAAGAAGATCAAGTATGAAGGATATCAACTTGGGGCCGATAATTTGCTGCTATACAACAACAAGATGTATGTGCCTAGTTTAGTAGATATGAGGCACCTAATCATGGATGAATTCCATAAGAGACCCTATGTAGGTAATCCCGGTTAACATAAAATGGTAACAATAGTAAGACAATTATATTATCAACCTAGAATGAAGCAAGACATTGCATAATACATTGCTAAGTGTCTGGAATGTCAGCTGGTGCAAGTTGAGCACAAACACCCTACAAGATTATTGTATCCATTACCAATTATAGAATGGAAATGGGTGACAATATCCATGGATTTTATTACCAGGTTTCCAAGGAAAATCAAGCAACATGATGCAATCATGGTAGTAGTGGATAAGTTGAGAAAGGAAACTCACTTTACTCCAATTAAGTCTACTTTTAAAGCCATAGATGTTGTTGACATTTTTATGAAGGAAATTTTTAGATTGCATGGTTTTCCCAAGACCATAATCTCATACAGAGATGCTAGGTTCACCTCAAGTTTTTGGAAAATCTTGTTTGCAGGCTTGGGAACACAATTGGTGTTTATCATGGCCTACCATCCTCAAACAGATGGTCAGATCATCCAGGTGGATATTGCATGGTTTTCCCAAGACCATAATCTCAGATAGAGATGCTAGGTTCACCTCAAGTTTTTGGAAAATATTGTTTGCAGTCTTGGGAACACAATTGGTGTTTATCATGGCCTACCCACCTGTTCCAACTGGCTCCTCTTGTCAGTTTTTAGTACAACACGTTCTTCTATACTTATTTGTAATTGTGGGTTCTATATTTCCAGGGTTGTCTGAAGCGCTACACATCTTCCAGGTGGATACTAGTGGCCTCCCACCTAATCGAAATGGCTTATTTTGTATGTTTTCATGTCAACACATCTTGCTGTACCTAAAAGGCCATTTTGGGCCCCTAAACAATGTTTTTTTTGGCTCGCCACAGTCAAATTGTATACAGAGTCGGATTTTGACGGCATAATGCGTAGTTCTTGAAAATAACTTTCCAACGTGATATCACGTGCCTAAAACGGAGATCATATGCAAAATTTACGACCTTGGGAAGTTAATGTACTAACTTACCCAAACGGGGCCCACATGACTTTTGGCGTTTCATCTCCTAGGGTTAGGTTTTTGGATGTCTAGGGTTTTGGCATTCCTGTTTATCATAAAAAGGGCCTTCATAGACTCAATGTAATCATCTTATTGCGAATGAGCGTATCCTTCACATATCTTCTTAGAGATAAAGATGCCACCATTCTAGCGAGTCTTGCACTCTATATTTTTACAGTCTCTTTACAATTATTTCATTAATAGAAATCAAGTATTGTTGTATTCCTCTGTTTCTGGCAATTTTCATGAGTGTTTCATTGTAATATATTTGCTTTCATTTATGATTTCATTCCGAAAATAATCCGGATCAATGGTATCAGGGCATAATGCTCTTGATCATTTTTCAGCGCATGTCCCCGATGAGGTTCGAGTATAGTCAGTTGGGTCTCGAGTTTTTATCTCTTGAGGAAAATCACCCTCGCATACCCAAGAAAACCTCGATGGCAACAAAATATAAAGACGATGGAGCAGGAGATTCTATTAACTTGTTGATTGAGAAAGCTCTCGCGTGAAAGAGGGACGAAATGAAGGAGAATTTTTCACACATTCTTCAACGCCTGTCGATAATAACATGATCATCTTAATCAAGCGACCATTTTGTAGGAACCTCTCCCTTCAAGGTACAAGTTAATTTTGATATTCCCATATTTGAAGGTCAGATAGACGTGGATACCCTAGAAAAGTGGTTAACTCTATTAGAAGGTTATTTCTTTGTTCAAAAATTTTCGACATGGAAAATATCACCTTCGCACTACTCAAGGCTCCCCCCCATGTCAAACATTGGTGGGAAAATTACTGGGAGCGAAGTTCCACAAAGGAATCTGGAATGTATGGGGCTAAGCCCACTTGGGATTTTTTTTTGGATGTGGTCAAAGAATAATACTATCTTGTTGATAACTATGAAGACCAATACATGAGATGGACCACACTGTAGCAAGAGAAGAGCCAAACAATGCCAGAGTTCACAAATTCTTTCCATACCTTGCGCACCAAGCTGGGTATCAAATACTCCAAGCGACATATGGTTCTGAAATACTTTGGGGATCTGCATAGGTACATCCAAACTGAAATGTATTTCCTAAACATCTCATCATTGGGATCTACCTATCGATATGCTGTTAAAATAGAGAAGAAATTTAGGCACCGGAACAAATGGGAATTTGGGTCCTTAAATATGCCACAACCAAAGCATGGTAAAGATGACCCTAATCAATAGCCTCTAGACAACCAGTCCAAGACACATGAAAAAAAGGGTAAAGGGAAGATGAAGAATGACACTAGGAAGTGGTGTGACTTCCACAAAATCCCCTGGCACAACACCGATGAATGCCTCTCGAACTAGTCATTGGTGGTCAAGGTCAAAGACATAGAGCCAAACCCTGATTTGAAATCTGATCCAAAAAATATTGAAAACAGTCAGATCATCGATGTAGACCCCACTTCTACTATCATGAACAAAACAATAGAACCAAAAGAATCAGTATATCCTGAATAAGGGGAGTGCCTCTTCCATTCACATATGTGGGTGAAGGGGACCCTATTGCATTTTATTTTTTATAACGACAACCAAAAGAACCTCATTTTAGCTAAGAATGTCAAACACTTGGGGTTGTCAAAAACACCACACCTACAACCATACAACATTGGGTGGCTTCACCAGGGACAATATCTTTGTGTCATCTAGCAGTGTCATCTATCCTATGGCATCCAACCCTTCAAGGATGAGGTAGTGTGTGATGTTTCCCCTCTTGATGTCTGTGATGTTTTTTTGGGCCAACCATATATGTGGAGACATCATGTTGTCTATGAGTCTAGACCCTGTAGTTTCATTATTACTCTGGGAGGTCAACTCTATAGGATACCAGAGGTAGTTCCGACCACTGCTCCACCAAAACAGTGCCGCAAGGTAATCTCTCATACTGCAAAATTCATCCTCTTCACAGTCTGTTCAAAGGATGCACATAATACCACTACAACCATTGCAACCTCAACACCTTTTATCCGGAAAAAACAATTTTTTTCTTTACCTACAATGGTGCCTGCACAATACCCTATCAAACCCAGAGACAACAGATTGGTGGAGAATATTCAACCCTGCCAACAACAAGTGTGTGACAATCTTCCACAGACCAAGCAACACAACTTATCCAACAAAGCACACAACTTATCCAACAAAGCACACAACTCACCAAGATTCAGATTTAGAAGGGGGCAAGATTTCCCCTCTTCCCTGGGCACTCAACACAATGGAGAACATTGCTTCCTAAGTGGGCAGGATTGATCCAAGTGGATATTGGTGGCCACCCACCTGTTCCAACTGACTCCTCTTGTCAGTTTTTAGTACAACACGTTCTTCTGTACTTCTTTGTAATTGTGGGTTCTACACTTTCGGGGCTGTCTGAATCCCTACACATCTTCTAGGTGGATATTGGTGGTCTACCACTTAATCCAACTGGATTATTTTGTATGTTTTCATGTTAGCACATCTTGATGTACTTCTAGGGCCGTTTTGGGCCCCTAAACAATGTTTTTTTGGATCACCACAGTCAAATTGTAGACATAGTTAGTGTTTGACAACGCAATGCGTATTTCTTGAAAATACCTTTCCAATGGGCTATCACGTGTCTAAAACGAAGATTGTATGAAAAAATTATGACCCCGAGAAGTTAATGTACTAACTTACCCAAACAAGGCCCACATGACTTTTGACATTTCATCTCCTAGGGTTAGATTTTTGGATGTCCAGGGTTTTGGAATTCCTGTTTATCATAAAAAAATCCTTTAGAGCCTCGTTGTAATCATCTTCTTGCGAATGAGCATAGCCATAAAATCTCTTCTCAAAGATAAAGTTGCCACTATTCTAGCGAGTCTTGCACTCTGTATTTTTACAGTCTCTTTACAATTCTTTCATTAATAGAAATCAAGTATTGATGTATTTCTCTTTTTTTGGAAATTTTCATGAGTGTTTCCTTGTAATATCTCTGCTTTCATTTCATTCTGAAAATAATCCGGATCGTCAGATTGAAAGGGTAAACACAGTGCTAGAGGAAATGTTGAGGATGCATGCTATGCATCAACCCAAGCAATGGGAAGAGTATCTACCCTTGGTAGAGTTTGATATGGATTTAGGAGAGGAACGAAATGAAACCATAGATTTATAACATTAACACAAATACATAGGGACAAATAAAAAATATACAATAAAACTTGACTTCTATTAAATAAGAAATATGCTGAAACTGTAAAATGCACACTGAAAACAAGCTTGCTAGAATGGTGGCAACTTATCTCTGAGAAGAGATGTGATAGCTACACTCATTCGCAAGAAGATGAGTAAATTGAGGCTTTGAAGGCCTTTTTACAATAAACATGAATTCCAAAACCATAAACATCCAAAAACGTAACCCTAGGAGATGAAGCGCCAAAAATCATGTGGGCCCCGTTGGGGTAAGTTAGTACATCAACTTCCCGGGGTCGTAACTTTTGCATACGATCTCTGTTTTGAGTGAACGATAGCTCGTTGGAAAGGTATTGATGAGGAGATTCATTTAGATGGATAAATACGAACCTATGGCTGTTAGTGAGGTGCTTGATCACAAACAATCGATGTTTAGGCCCTCAAAATGGCCCCAAAAGTTTGGGAACCGAAAAACTACTAAAAATAGTAAGTTTCCAAAAACATGTTTTGAGCCAGTTGGAAAAGGTGGGTGGCCACCGAGATCCTCCTGGATCAGAGTTTGTTTATAATAATGGTTATCAATAATCATTGAATATGAGTCCATTTGAGGCTCGGTATGGCAGGAAGTGTAGAGTTCCAATTAGTTGGGACAATCCAATGGATAAGATTACACTTGGACTTGAATTACTGAAGGAAATGGAACAAGACATGATTAAGATAAGGAAAAATCTGAAAATATCCCAGGATATACAAAAGAGCTATGTAGATAAAAAAAGAACTCATAAAGATTTGAAGTTGGGGGATCATGTGTATCTCAAGGTAAAACCAAAGAAGACTTCCCTAAGGATGGGGACATGTGCTAAGTTATCACCCCGTTATTATGGACGTTGAAGTCCTGGAAAGAGTGGGACTAATAGTATACAAACTTGCATTACCACCTACTATTATAGCTCATAATGTGTTCCATGTATCTTCGTTAAATAAATATGTTCATGATTCTAATCATGTTAACGATTGGACTGTGATACAGGTGGAACCAAAGGAAGAATTCCATCCTGAACCTCAATGCATATTGGACATGAGAGAAACAATGCTACCGAACCAATCCATTGTGCAATTCAAGGTGCAATGGAAGCACTTTGGAGCAGATGGGACCACTTGGGAGCTAGAAGATACCATGAGAGTGGCATACCCATTTTTTATTTTTATTTTTCTGTATAATTGTATATATATGGTGTTTTAAACACCGAGGAATATGTTTCTTTAAGGGGGAGGGGAATGTGACACCCTATTTTCCCCCATGATTGTAATTATGATAAAACTTCATATAATGTGATTATGAATCATGTTAGTATGCTTTGATAATGAAAAAAACTAGACAATTGATTGAGAGGAAAAGTCCTTGAGTACTAGCCATGATATCACATGTGGGAAATTGATGAATTGGATTGGTGCGGTGGAGCAGAGATGTTTCAGTGAAGAAAACATAAATCTTGCATAGCAAGCCAACATATACTTGCAAGACATAAATACGCACCCGCCAACATACCCATACCTACTTATATCCACGTGATCAATTATGGAGGAGAATGATTGATGGCTGAAGAAGTTATAATTGTTGACAGATATAATCTGTTGAGAAGACAAGGGTCAACTAAAGAACCCGATAGAAGGACACCCCTTTATATTTCCACTTCAAAATTCAGATCACTGACTGGAGGTCGCATCTGACAGAAGCCACAGGAATCCCAAGGATTGGGTGGAAGAAGAGGCTAAAGGTGGAAAAACATCAGGTAGATGCATAGAGAGAGAAGAGAGAGAAACACACATGTGATACACACAAAAGAGAACAGGAAAAACATGAGAAGAATAGCTCGCAACAACAAATGAAAAATAACGAGTAGATTCTACCTGGGGATAATAACATGAGGAAAGATGAAGGTTGAAAAGAGTAAGTGAGTAGCAGACTCAAAGAAAAATGGTGCATTGAATAGAGGTGTTCACTTGCACAGATCTGAGAGATAAAAGAGTTTGGAGGGTTATTCTTGAAGAAAATAGAAAGCTCATCCAAAACATTAATGGTCTCCCTAAAATAGAGAAGACCTAGAACCAGACTCGAGCAACAGAGGACTGTAGCTTGTTATCTACTAGAAAGAAACTAAAACTGGTAAGGGGAGGTTGCCGAGGGACTGTGTAGCAGAGAAGGGACTCCCTTGTGCAGAGGAAATCCAATTGGTAAGGGTACCTGATAAACCTGTGGAAGTATTGATCTCAGTGGGAAGAGGGAAAATTATGCAGTTGCTAGTGGAGGAAGGGGAGTAACCTTCTTGGATCATTTTAAATATGAGAACCATCTGAATCAATCCCCTTGTGATACCATGGCATGGCACGAGGGTGGCATGCTATAGAAGGAAAATATTCAACATAGCCTAAGGTTGGGATGAAAGACGTCCTCTCTCATTCAGTTGGTTGTTAATATTCACTGAATAGACAAGTGTTTCAACTCAATATGTTTTATTTAAATTTAGTAATGTAAACCCATTGTTTTATGGTTTAACTGGGAAGCGTGAATGTATGTAGGAAATTATTGAATTCTTGAGTAAAATGGGGTATGAATATTTATTTTCATTGTTAATCAATGGATTTTTTATAACTAAGTAAGCAATGTATGGGTGGTATGTATCCCTGAGAACCCCGCAAGTATTGAGAGGAAAGTTTGAAATATACAGAAAAATATTCACCCCGAAACATGAAAAGGAAATGTCTTGGTTCTTAGGGAAGGTCTCTATGTAGTTTGAAGAGCCTCAACCCTGGTATACCTTCCACCCTTGAAATGTAAAGTTTGTAGGATAAAAATATTCAATCCAAGCGAAGTGATAATTCCTTAGTCAATTTAAGAGTGTATTTTCGAGCTCTTAATAGTTTGGTAGAACCTTATAAAATATCTAGAAGGAATCTTGAACTGGTTAAGTCCTAACTCAGATTGATACAATGGAGAAAATATGTGTTTTAAGTTGGGGTGGCTCGCAACTGTTAATTCGGTGTAGCGAGTAAATATGGGGTTGTCGGTCGGATGATACTACCTTCAAAGTGAAGAGTTAAAGAGGAACCTTGATGAGGGTGACTCCAAGTCAAGATGAACCATCGATTTTTATGGGAATAATATTGGCAAGTTCTGGACCGTTGATACGAGATATAATTCTGTCGAAAAGAGTTCTGTTAGAGGCCTGGATGGAGGGATTGAGAAGGAGTCTGCTGACTTGGGGATTCAGAGGACCGTTGATCTGTCGGTAGGCATACCATAGGATTTTGGTCGTTGGATCTGGCATGGTCAATCCAAAGAGATTGACCTTAGAAACTTAACTTCCATGCGATTTTAATATTAGAGCACACCATGACCAAACGATTAAATGAACGAGGATCGTCAAATTATCAGAGTGTGTGTGGTCAGAGTGATATGATCAGAGTGGTCTGTGATACTAGAGTAGAGGCACTTTGATGGGGAGGGACTCCAAGAATGTAGGTGGACCATTGATTGGTGCACACGCGAGATTTAATCCCAGCCACAGATTCCATGGATCCCATTTGTTAGCATAGAGAATGGGCCTTGAAGTGGAGAGTAACGTATGACTATGTAGATGAACTGATGAAATTAGAGGCGTTGTATTCCTGAGCTTGAGGACCATTGGATCCCTGAGAACGATCCATCAGAATGATTTTGTCAGAAAGGATGTCAACCTTGGTGATTGAGCATTCCGACAGGAATGAGTATGAATCACTGTTATATATTGTTGATCTGTTGGCAAGAGGTAAAATCTGACTATCCGATATAGGGCATGCAGGTTCTTGGTCACCCTAGCAAGCTCTGTGGGGGGTATTTCACTATAAATTTGTAAGATTTAATATAGTATATGTTGTAATAAGAGAAGTATTGATACGGAAAATACTTAGTTGCTGATAATTTTAAATGCACATAAACATCTACTCGTTCTTCGAAATAAAATGATCGCTTGACTGTTTTGCAAATTGCATGTGAAGAAATTATCTGAACAAATCCAATTTAATGATAAATGACTTGCAAATTACTGAATTTGAAATGAACAACAATAATATTATCACATTCACAAGTTGGAAAAAGTGGAGTTCACCCAATTTGGAATACCTCTCCGGGTCCAATTCTAATAGAGACTTATTTTATTAATGTTGAAATGATTTCATTTTACAATGAACTTTTTTACATGTTTATCAAATGCAGAGATAGAGTGCATCCTTGAATTACTGGCGAAAAATTGTACAAAATTGATATAAAATTCTTGTAATTCTGTCAAGGTACCCCTCAACATGATTTACAGTGTTACCTCATATGCCTTGTACCTTCTGCATGCATTACGAGGAAATTATCTACATTAATTGTATGTACGATCCTTGGGTTGAATGGAATTAAACAGGGCATGCCCCTTAACCAAATCCTGAATTCCAAGGTTGGCATCTAAATATAGCCTGGTTGTTTCCATAACCAAATCCAGACTTGTATCCTTATTGGTTAAGTCTGTTGGAAATATATGGTAGGTCATGGATTCCATTACCACCGATCACCATATGATCCATTGATATATGTGTGTGTGTGTGTGTGTGTGTGTGTTTATTAGTTGGACACAACCCGAGCTTTGGGTATATAGTTATAACATACGATATATATAACATATATGCAGATAATTCGTTTAATGGTTAACCAAAGTTTCCCGCCCTTGAATCTTGGATATAGTTCATGGTTATATGTTATATCATGTGGCCATATATATAAGGGGTCGAGGGCTAACCTTTTCTCTACCAACCATACATTATAACCACTTCAAATATATTTGTTTCCATGTATAGGTTAAGACCTTTGTGGTGGCGTGTTGGTAGTGGGAGCTATGTTAAGGCTTATGGAAGTTATGGAGATTGTGGGTTCGACCCCCATCGAATCCATAAATTTTAATATGAATCATCCATTATAGGCCAATGGGAGGATTCCATGTGACAACCTCTCATTGGCTCTTCCATGCCATGTGTCAACATTTGATTGAACCAATTGTCTGCCACTTGTCACCCTGTCATTTATCCACTTGGAGGTACAATATGCCTAGTCAGCTGCCAATTAGATGCCACATGTCACCCTTGCAGTGGTGACACATTTCACCCACTTATTTTCCCAAGTACTTTGAACTTTGACTTTTTTCCAGGTTTGACTGAAGCTTTGACAACTCATAACTTTTGCATACGAATTTCGTTCGAGGAAAAAATTGCATTGTTGGAAAGCTATCGCCTACATAATGATGGATTTTTCAAGAAAACTTAAAGCATTTGAATTTTTATCATTTCTAAATAATTATGTACCTATGTGGATGTTATAGATCTTTTTGGACCTCTGTGAGCATTCCCGGATCCTCTTGGATCATTCCTCCCCATTGGAAGACTTTTGGACCACCAAAAGTTTTGATTACTCAACAAATAAGTGAGGGTAGAGTTCCCTCACCCTTCCGATCTCCATCCATTTGGAATTACTTGGTTTTACCCCTTTAATACCAAATCAAATATATTCCACATCACCTCACTATGAAGTTATAATCCTTCTGTCGAGAATTCCATCTTCCTGTAGCTCGTCCAAATATTCTGGAGAAAAATCATCTACTGCTGGAACCTTAATACTTTCCTCTTCATCCATAATCATAGGAGGCTCATAAAGCTTCAAATTCTCAACATTTACCACTGAATACATTTGCATGTAGGATGGTAGATCTAAACGAAAGGCATTAGTACCAATATTCTCTAATATATTGAATGGATCATATCGGATTGGCCTTAGATTTTTACCTTCACCTTTCATTCTATCTTTGCTAATATGTAACCATACTTGATCACCAACTTCAAACTGATGATCAACCTAATGTTTGTTGCGCCTTGCCTTATACTTGGATTGAATCTTCTCCAATTGTTCTTGTACTACTTGATGTACCTATTGAATCCTTTGAAAGAAAATTTTATCTTTATATGTATCATCCTATCCATCTTCTTTGCCCACTTCTCCAAACATAAATTCCATAGGTGATTTAGGAAAGTACCTCAAACATACTTCAAAAGGCGTTTTCTAAGTAGAAGAATGCATGGAATGATTATAGGCATGATGGATATAAGGTAACTTTTCATCCCATAATTTAGGATGCTTGCTGCAATATCCTCAAAGAAGATGTACCACTTTTTTGTTTACCATGTTTGTCTTTCCATCTGTCTGCAGATGAAAATTTGTACTCTTCTTCAACTTATTGTCCATTAGCTCCCATAAATGAGACCAAAACTTTCCCAAGAAGCGAGAGTCTTGATATGATATAATAGATGTATGAAGTCCAAAATGAACCCATACATTAGCAAATAACATTTGTGTTGTCTGTTCAGTTGTGATCTATTTCTTCCATGGCATTAGAATACACATACTGCTGATTCAAAATATGTCCACCACAACATACAGATAATCATGAACTGTCCTAGACATCAGAAAACCCCCTACAAAGTCCATGGAGATACTTTCCAATGGCTGTGAAGGTACCATAAGTGGTTTATATAATCCCAACTTTCGGTTACTAGGCTTACTTATGGCACACATGGCACACCCTTTGATATACTTGGAAATAGTCTCGTTCATCCGAGGCAAAAAAAAATACCTTTGTAACTGTGCAACTGTCTTACCAACCCCGAAATGACCAGATATGAGATATGTATGAGCTTCTCTAATTGCATTCACTCTTTCATCTCTTGGTATACATATTTTTCCAAGATGATGTAATCAAATTTCATGCATATAATAATCTAACTCCTAATTTTCGTGAGTTAATTCATCATATACTTCTTTAAAATCATCATTCCTACAATGTTGTTCTGCATAACTTTTGTAACACACCCACAACGGGGCATAAAATTTTCTCTTTTCTTAAAGGGCATATTCTCCATTCATGGTTTCTAATTTGGAAAGTCGGGGAACCAGTTCAACCTCCCGGTCAAGGATCTCCAATTATGAAGCCAAACTACTCTTTGAGACCCTGATGGTCTCCCTCTATAATTAAACACAGACCCTTTTGACTTCCGGGTGTAGGTCTAATGGTACACGTGAACTTCCCCTTTGCACCTACAAAATCTTAGAGTCTAGCTCCTTTTCTGGTAAGCCCCTTCCTTGATATGACCTTGGGAAATGGACTTATGTAACCACGCGATTGCGGGCACAACCAAGGGTGGTTTGAAACCAAACTACTTTTCACCCCACAATTCACCTTGAGCCTCGACATGTCCTTTCTCCAAAACCATGGTCTGGATTGCGGCCCGCCCTCAACTTTTTAAAGTTCCCTCACCTTCGGTCCCCGCAATGTAACGGGACCGTCAATCTCATCGACCTTGATGGTGCTTCTGAACTGACAGCTTGGATCCATCCTTTCTGAATCTATGGATCAGATCTAACCTTTCTAAATCAATGGTTGTGATTTATTTCATGATTTGGGTTTCGGGAGTTTCAACTCTCAACCCTCGCTTCCTCCTCTGTAGCTATCTTCTAGAGTGGAATATCTACTGACACCTATCACTACAGATGTGTGGCTACGATTTTCCTCCGTCAGTCCGGCCTTCGGGAGTTTCAGTTCTCAAATTATCATTTCTTCTAGAGAGATTTCTACGAAACAACATATTGTCTGCCACACGTCCTCCTCAATTGACGGTTCTTCTCCCACTTTGGGACTTTGGCCTCCTCAACCAGATCAACGGTCCTTCAGCTCCCTCCTCGATCAACGATCAAGACCTTTTTCGGTTCTTCAGACCTTTTCCTCCTCTCTTTTCTTCTAGAGTTATAGATCTGGCGCCGCGTGTCCACCTTCACATCAACGACTGTTGTCGCTTCAGATTTCCAGACTTCAGAAATATCAAATATTAACTCTCACTTTTCCCCAATGGATTTTATCCATAATTGATAATCCACTGATGCATGTCCCTCTTGGATGAATGGCTGTGATCCCTTCGCGTCTTCGAACTTTGGATTTCTTATTCCTCAACTTTCACTCCCCCTCGACATATGCAGATTACTGTCGCGTGTCCTCCTTGACGATGGACGGTCCCAAATTACTTTGGGACTTTAGGACCTTGACAAGTCCACTCTCCTGTGCACATAAGGGTTAAGTCTCGTGCACTTACTTCTGGATCCAATGGTTATTGGTCCTTCGTGCTCAGATCCAACAGATGGGATCTGTTCCTCTCCTCTGCACTTCCTTTGTTCACTAGATGTTGATCTAATGATCCATGCTCCTCTCCACAACCGATATGACAGTTGTTGTCGCTCCTCCTCCTGAGCTTTCAAATTCCTCTAGCTTAGATGATTTTCTAAGTATTCAAAGGCCTTGACATTTTTTCCTCTTACGAGTCTGTCTCTTGGACCTCATCTGCACCTCTGAAAACTGCTTATCTCTTCTGATCTTGATTTCCCACACACTCCTTGCGTTTCATGGATCTCGTCAAACTCAGATCGAAGGTCCACGATGATTGACAATTCACAGTAATTGTGAGGCCCCAACATGCATGCTATTTGTCAGAGATCTCAACCTCCTTAATATGGAAAGTGCTCGCTCGACTCTGGTCTAATTCTAGTCATTGATCTTCCATCCCCAACGAGATCAATGACGTGGGTTGATTGTGGTCCGTGAACTAGCAGGTCCACCAAATTCACCTTCACACTCTGCAATGATTCCCAACCATCAATTAAATCGAACGACTGGTGTTTAATTCAGTAACTCTAGTGAGTATTTGAGTCGATCTGACGAACGAGATGGCCTCTCCTCCCATTAAATGACTCGCATCCATATCTGCTGTCAGATTCTTAAGTCATGGGTAGTTCTGGTAACTTGACTATCATCTACCTCCTAGATCTGACGGTCGGGACGGTTCCCGGGCATCCTCAGATCTAAGGTTCAGAGTTAACTTTGGGACTTTGGGGGTTTTACCTCCCTTACGCAGAACTCGCTAAGTTCTTCAAACTTGTGAAGTCCAAATGACTCAAGGGTTAACTCCCACGCTCTTTCCCGTACTCAATGGTCACAACAGACCGTGGCTTATTCCAAACAGATTTTATCCGTTCATCTTCCAAACAAGGGACCCTCCCTTTCGATACTTTAACCTCGTTGTTTTCCCTGAGCTTCGTTAGCTCTGAAAGGCTTAAGAGATTTTCACTTTTTCTCTTGATTTTAACGCTTGGAAGAATCCTTCCGTGCACCCCTTATGCTCATTCGTCAACTCTAGAACTTAAGTGTTTCTCGATCTCTGCCTACCTCACAGAGAGCTTGTGCATATGTGCACTATCTCTCCTGAGCTTTAATAGACTCCCTCCTCAAAGGGACTCATAACAACTAGGAGTGTTGACATGCATACGTGAAACTGTGCCCAAGGTCGACAAACTCACAGTTCGTGGCTCTATCTTGAGGCACCACATGGCGTCAGTATTTACAAATACAAAACATGTCCAATCCATACTTTCTTAGATACACAATTTAAGCATTAATAAAGAGATACATTATAACCATTAAGAAAACATACACATCCCTAGGTCCTTCACAATATATCCCATTTCATTACATAATTACAGCTTAATTTCACAGGGTATGATAATACCTATCTACTACAAGTTGCATCCAACCAAATGACTGTGGGTGTGTGCCTTTCCATCCAACCATAGGCTCATGGGCATTCATTCTTAGCATTCTGGCCAAACCCATGCCAAGCCATGATATCACTAGGGAATTTATGCCATCTCTCAGAGAAACTCTCTATGTCACAACAACCCTACGAAGTTAATCAGATACTTCTTCAGCATCAAGCTCTCGTTCGGGTCCTTCAAACTATGTTCTCGACACTTCCTTTGGGTTCACCCATCTCCCTTACGAGTTTTTTCTCTCGTCCCATGTCTCCTCTCTTGCTGTGTCTCTGTATGTATCTTACCTTCCCTCCTCTGGAAGGTTTTTTGACCTGTCTTGTTCCTTCTGTCAGAAGGAAGCTCGGGTCTGTAGGTCTTTGCAGTACTTTGAGCTAACATCTTGTAGCTAGACCATGTTTCCATTCATTGGGGTGGTTGACGATTCAATCACTGGTCCTTTCTTCATTAACTGATTTCTTTCCTCTAGATATATCATGGCTCGTACTTCAAGGCTTCACCCCCCAACAATCAGTTATGGGTAGTTTAACAATAATACATTTACATTGTCCACATGCCTTAGCATGGTAATCCTATTTTATTATTAATTACAAGCTGTGGGAAACATGGATGTTACAATTCCATCCCCATTAAAGGAACACCATCCTCGATTTTCTTTCTCAAAAACATCTGTCATGCCTTTCTCATTCAGTTGTTTCAGAAATCTTGATCCTTCTTCCTCGGTCAGGTCCTTTTTTCAGACACTTAATCTTGTTCACATGATTTCAATAATTCTTGGACAACAAGCACGTTAATCATAGTCTTATGCGAAAATATTGCATAAAACTTTCTAGGAAAATTTCATAATCTTAACATAATAATTATCTGCGTAGTTCATGGATTTGTATCCACATGGTTGTTTTGTTATTCAGGATCATTTTTTTTCCTTGAAATACCCGTTGTGTGCATGATCCCAATCAATATTTAACAAGAACTATTAAGGTCACCTCTTCCTTGCGGTCACTCACCTTCCAGGCCCAGGTTCAGGCATCCCCTTCTTTGCTATACAGTCCCTCGGGTGATCCATCTTTCCTTGCCAAGGTTTTATCGCACAGGAAGAACTACCCATCGTGTGCATGATCCCAATAAATAGTTTACAAGAACTTTAAGGTATCCTCTTCCTTGCGGTCACTCACCTTCTAGGCCCAGGCTCAAGCATCCCCTTCACTGCTATACAATCCCTCGGGTGATCCATCTTGCCTTGCCAAGGTTTTCTTGCACAAAAATAATTCCAGAGACTTTGTCGAGTCTTACAGTTGAGGCGTCCCTCAGAATTTCTCTACTGAGGTGTCCCTCTGGCTTGTGTTACCTCAAAACAACATATTATAGGTGATCATGGCTTACCACAAGGTTCTCATGGCTCAACAATAGCCATTTTTCATGCTTTTACAGCTTGACATCCTTCCGGCTCAACTAAAGTTAGGGACGAAGGTTACTCTCCTTCTCCTGGCATATAAATATTTAGGGACAAATATTACTCTCCTTCTCCTGACTCAATCATAAATAGGGACGAAGGTTACTCTCCTTTTCCCGAGTCAGTCTCTATTTCATGCGATCGGATTATACTCTTTCTCACAATTCTCCCTCGAACCCGAGAGCTCAGTTTCTCATCTCTGCACTCTTTGCAGATATTTCCCTTTCATTTGTATCACAAGTATACAAAAATTCATGAGACATCATAAATTTTAAATTCAAAAAATTTCTTATAAATCTGTCACCCGCAGATTTCCAAATTCCATATTCTGTTGTCATATTTGTTTCGCACAGGAACTAGATTCATAATTATGGGACTTTCCTTCCCATAGCGGTTTGTCTTAGCAGGAAATTGGTCTTCCTTATGGTCTTACAACGCTGCCATATCCAAGATCCCTTTGCTTCCTGCACTTTCAAATTCAATCAGCGAAACAAATTGTTAGTTTCCCATGCACATATATTTTATTACACCTTTATAACGTCGTCACAAACAATTTCAAATTTGTGCATACTAACAATCAAATTCACTTTCTCGAAAAGGGAAATACCATTCCTTGTAGTTTGGCTCAGTATGCAATCGGTCTTCATTATGGGCTTACAATAATACCATATCCAAGACTCTTTCTTCCTGCAATTTCAACATTCCTCAGCCAAACAAATTGTTAGTTTTCATGCACATTATTTTTTTTCAAAATCATGCATACTAACAGTCCAAGTCATTTTCATCTATTTAAGGATACAAAGAAAAAGGGAACATCATCCCTTACCTATGCATCATTTCAGCCTACCAAATTTTTTAGAATGTAATTTAGATATCAATTGACCTTAGTAAATGTGCCAACATTCGTGGCCACCTTCATACCCAATGCACCCTTGCATTGATTTTTAAGTTTCCCACACTTTACGACATGTACTTTTCCATGGTGCATTGGAACTTAGCCAAGATTTTCACCATATGGCTTATTCATTCTCATTCATTGTTGCAACA
>SNQJ01S0039612.1:123493-137621 GCA_010110895.2 Picea sitchensis | reverse complement strand
TATTTAAAATTAATCATTATTTTTTAAAACTTTAGATAAAGGGGTGTATATTTTATGGTCAACCATGAACTAATAGAAAGTCAAACCTAACTCAACACTATATACCATGCCTATCGACAGGTATAATAAGGGTTTTATTTATTAGAAAAATGTAGGGAAAAGTTTCAACAAAACGATTTTGAGAGGTATTTATCCAAGTTCACTGAGTGGAAACTCCTGCATTGGTATTGTAACAAATATTTTGAAATTTTAATGTGTATATTTCTTTACACTAATTAAAACATAAAGATACTTTAGATTTTTAAATTAAAATTAATCACCTCCATATCGTATCTTAATTTTCTCTTATTTTCTATTTTTTTTGGGGGGTAAAGTAACACAAATTTTCTTCAATTACAAAATGTTTTTAATATTAATCTTCCTTAATTCTCCACTAAATTAGCCAAAACTTTACCGCTTTATTATAATATTCAATTCAAATATACGAAATAGACCCGGTTTTGATGGGTATGTGATGTTATAATAACTAAAATTCCTTTATTACAATATTCAATTCAAATATACAGCTTTTTAATCCACTACGAAATGGACCCGGTTTTGATGGGTATGTGATGTTATAATAACTAAAATATACTGTTATGAGTTGGAGCAGCCACAAGAAAAAAACTAAAATTTACTGTCTAAATACTCGTTCTTGGTTTCGATGGGCATTTGATGTTATAATAACTAAAATTTACTGTTTAAATACCCGTTCTTTTTTAACAGCATTGACCACTGGTTGCCACGTATTTGACCAAGTAAGAGGCGGAAATGATCGCGGCGAATCTGTAGGCTATACAGATATGACGTGGCACGTTCTAAACGGTCAATCAACTGAATTGAACCGTGTGGGTCACTTTTGCTTCGTAACTCTGCGACGACCGAATCGGCTGAAGACAGAATTGGTATTAGTCTTCCCGCCATGAACGGGCAATCCATTGACCAGTGGGTATTATTTCCATATATTATTATAATAACTTGATTTGGTACAGTGAAGATACATATTCATTGCGTATCCATCCAAAACAAAAACCAATTGTGCAGATGAATGCAGTGGGGGAGCGAGGGAGCGATTAATCATCTAATGAGTTTTGCTCGCAGAAGAACTCATTGGAGGAATTTTGTGCCCAATGATGTTGAGTCCGAGAGGTATTCTCCACCTGGGATTCTTCGTCTGTATATCCATCTTATGGATATCTTCACGGATCAGTGGTGAAAGCCCACCCCCGCCGCCTCCTCCTCCACCGCCTCCTCCTCCTCCTCCTCCACCGCCTCCTCCTCCACCACCTCATTCTCCTCCTCCTCCACCACCACCACCACCACCACCACCTCCTCCTCCTCCTCCTCCTCCACCACCACCACCACCACATCATCCTCCTCCACCACCACCTAATCTTCTTTCTCCTCCTCCACCACCACCACCACCACCACGTAATGCTCCTGCTCCTTCTCCTTCACCATCTAATCACAGAGAACCCAGTATTTCTAGTTCAAACAGGAGGAATCTGGGGAAGAGGACGGGATTGGTGTTTGCAGCTGTTGCAGGACTGCTCCAAGTACTTGCTGTTACGTACCTCCTTGCGAAGAGAAGGAAGATGCTTCGTGCAGTGAAGATCTATGAAGTTTGAGAGGCGATACCACTGCCGGGTAACCGCAGGATCAACACCTCAGAACCAAGCCGGGCATTCTCAGCTTTTGAAAAGGGCGTTGCCTGGTATTTTGTATGAGGAGGAGCTCTTTGAAGCTTGCATTATTGTTTTCAGGTTAAATTTTAATGCCATTTGGTGTCCTATTGTAAAAAATGTCTCGAACAAATGTATTTGGGCATTATGGAATTCTAAAACTTTATTAAATTTTTACAAATTTTATTCTCTTATTTTTAAGTTTTTTTTTGATGAGATAAATCAATTTATAATTATTGAATTTTATAATGAGAGTTTATAATTAAAATTTCCTTATTTAATTATTAAAACAATGTATTTCCATATAATTTTAAAATATATTATTCTTAATTATTTGTTGTTATATCAAAATATACATGTAAAAAATTAAATACTTATGGTATAAATTTATTTAGTTTTTCTTAATCTTTCTTAAGGCGATTTCCATGGTCTTGTTTCTTCCATTGTTGCATTGTCCCTTGTATGTGTGGCTTTTAATTAGATTGTTAACTAGAAATGTGAAGAAAGAAATTTCACATTTAAATAACATGGCATATAGAAAATAACATGGCATATAGAAGAGGATGGATACTACTTAATAATGAAGAGACATTGCTAATGAAATTGTTGAGATATTAAAAACTATGTTTATTAGAATGGACACCATGGAAGCAACTCATAGAAGAGGCATTGTAAGAGATGTTTGTGATGTGAATGATAATGTGCAAGAATCAAAAGTCCCTAGACAAGAAACTGAAAAAACCCAATCTTAAGATGGGACAATTATAAGGGTCTTGAAAAATATAAAAGGTAGACCTAAGATGGAAATATCTACTTGCTCAAGAAGCCTAAACTGGGAAGAAATAATTAACTGGATTGGAGAAATTGAGAAATTCTTTGAGTTCTAAAAAATTCTAATCAAAGCTTCTAGGGAAACTATGAATCCCCTAAGCACCAAGGAATTCCTAGAGCAAGAGGAGAAAAGCTCAATAGAATGTTCTTTAAGTGTGGAGCACAAGGGGATTGAGCTTACAAGTGTCCAAAGAACTTAAACACTGGTAGAAGGCCAGGAAGAAAACACATAGCTCAAGGAGATAAGAATGCAATTGGGGCTATTGTTAGAGACAATGTTGAGGAAGTTCACGAAGAGCATGGAGAGAATCTCATATTTTGAAGAGTGTTGTTGAAGCTAGACATAGAACTTGAAGAGGCACTACGGAAACAAAAGGTTATCTTCAAAACCAAATGCAAAATTAGAGGTAAGTCTGGTTTGCAAATTGTTGATGGGAAGTATTCTAAAAAACCTTGTTTATTGAGGTGGTTCAAACACTAAATTTGAAGTGCACTCCATGCCCAATTGCATATAGAGTCTCTTGGTTATGTAATGTGCATCATGTCATTATGTCAATATAGTTCTTGGCAAATTTCCACAAGGAATTATCAAGATCGAGTCTTATATGATGTTTTACCAATGGATGCATGCCTCTTTGTTAGGAAGGCCATAGTGGGCCATCACAATTTGATAGGAAAGTTGTTCATGATGGGGTGAAGACACCTTTTGTTAGAGAAGGATGGAAGAAGATTTAGATTTCTTCCCATGAAGGATGAAAAATGGGACATCGGAAACAACAACAAAGTAGTGTTGTGTACAACCAAATAATATTTGAAAGAAAGAGGAGGGAGAAATGTCGTTTTGTAATTTTTCCAAAGATTTTCAATTTTGAGTCAGAGAGGAGTGAGATACCAGTGGCGAACAAGGAGTGACCCACTAAATTTAAGGGAGTTATATCATATGTGCTTCCAAGGGCATCTATACCCCTTGTGAGGAGTATTTCCCATCAAATTCAATTAATTACAAGTTCGAGTATGTGAAATAAGTCACTGCACATATTAATTCTAGGAGAGAGCAAGGAGATCAATAGACAAGTTCAAGAGTTATTAGACTAAGGAATAATCAAGGATAGTTTGAGTCCATGTGAAGTGTTTGTTGTAATAGCATCAAAGAAAGGAAAATATTGGAGGATGTGAACTAATTCAAAGGCATAAACAGGATCACCATAAAATATCTCATTGCAAAAATGGATGTCTTAATGCATTGTTTGAGTGGTGAAAAGTACTTCATCAAGATTGATGTGAAGAGAGGATATCACCAAATAAGAATTCAAGAAGTTGATAAGTGGAAAATAGCCTTGAAGACGAAGGTTTGTATGAATGGTCGTTCATGATATTTGGGTTGAAAAATGCACCCAACATTGAAACCATACTTGGTTAACTTCATGGTTATGTATTTGGATGGTGCACGTGTGTTCAACAAGGCAAAGTAAGGGCACATTATGCATTTGAGGCAAGTGTTGGAGTGATTGAAGTATGATAAACTATTGGAAAATTTGCATAAGTGTTCTCTCATGAAGGAAGAACTTGTGTACATGGATTTGTGAAATCTCAAGATTGGTTGAAAATGAATCCAAAGAAGGTTAAAGAAACTATGGATTTCCCTACACTAATAAGCACATTTGAACATGAAATTCTACATGAATTTTATTCAAAAATTCGAATAAATGCATAAATTCAAAGATTCTAAATGCATAAAATTTGAATAAATGCATAAACTTTCCAAAACTTTGAAGGTTTGGCAAGATTCTACATAAAATTTATTCAAAAATTTAGTGGCATTTGTGCACCACTAATGGCATGCATGAGAAAGGGAAAGTTTCAATGGAATACACCAACACAATGAGGTTTTGAGTTGTTGAAGTAGAGGGTAACCAAGAAGCATGTATTAGCTTTACCATGTTTTTCTTTGTCCCAAGTGGATTGTGATGCCAATAGAGAAACTATTGAAGCAACTCTTCCTTAGGACCACTAATTTCAATCTTTAGTAAGAAGTTGAATGATGCAAATGAGTATTTAGTTTATGATTAGAAATTTTTTGTTATCATTCATGCATTGTGGAGGCACTACTTACTACCCAAGGAATTTCTTATTTACATTGATCATTAAGTGCTGCAAAACATAAACATTGAAGTAAGGTTGAATCAAATGCACATGAGATGGGTTGAGTTCTTGCAAAGCTACTCATTTGTGCTAAATAATGGATACAAAATATCAAATAAAGTCGATGCCTTGCACAAAAGGTTGACACTATTAGCTACCATGACTGTGGAGATGGTAGGGTTGGATGAAATGAAAAATTTGCATGAAACATATGAATATTTTGTTGAAATTTGGAAGGCCCACAAACAAACCCTCAAGTAGAGAGAAAACTCCATGCTTAGAGTTCTTCATCCAAAAGGGTTTTCTTTTCAGAAATTAGAAATTATGCATCCTAAGAGGATCAATGAGGGAGAACCTATAATGTACTTAACAAACATAAACAACACAACATGAACACTATTTAGAGAAATATAAGTGTATAAAAGAAAATACAAGATACAATGAGATTAAACTTGCATATTTTAACTCTTGTATTAATAATTCCAAAAGAGAGAGCAATGTTCATGGGCCTCTTCGAGGGGGCAACCTCCTTTGAGTAGAGATCCAATAAAATAAATATCATTGACAAAAAATCCATAACCTTCTAGCTCTATAAATAGTTTCTTATTAGAAAAACTTGAACTACTTGTGGTCCATCATTAATGAATATCAATCACCTAGTGGGCCTTATTTAATAAAGACAACCCTTTTACATTAAGTAACTACCCACTAACCTTTCTAGCTCTATAAATTGTTTCTCAATAGAAAAACCTGAACTACTTGCGGTCCATTATTAATGAGTACCAAGCACTAGTGGGCCTTATTTAATAAAGACAACCCTTTTTCATTAAGTAACTATCCACTAACTATCTAATAGGTCTTATTCAAAAAATATAGTCTTGTACATTAATTAACTAACTCCTAAGTACCCCAGAGTAGGGAGGCTAGGGCAGGACCCCAAAATTCCCTCCCCCTTCAAAAGTAGCATTGTCCTAAAGGCTAGAAGCATGGAAATGGCTATAAATCAATGTAGGTTCCCAAGTGGTATCTTCAAGCTACATATCCTTCCACTATATTAGGACTTCCAAAATAGTGTGATGACATAGGTGGTGCTCTCTTGTGGTTGGCATTTCTTCCGATTGTAATCAAATGGATCCTTCTTCATCAAGTTCTAGAAGGCTAGTCTAAGATAAAAAATTATACCCCATGACCTTCTCCAAAGAGGACTACATGAAAGATTGGATGGATCTTGGAGTGGGTAGGAAGAGCCAATCTGTAGGAAACTTGTCCAATGCGTTAGAGGATTTGATAGGGTCCATAGAATTTTGGTGCTAGATTATGCTATCCCTTGTCTTCGAGAGAGGCCTGGTTATAGGGATGAATATGAAGAAACACCAGTCCCATTCTTCAAAACGACACTCAGAGTGATGTTAGTTGACATGTTGCTTCATTCTGTTTTAAGCCAAAGTCATATTGTCCTTAAGTTGGCAGAGAATCACCACTCTAGTGTTAAGTATGAGATCTATTTCTTGAATCTTGGATGTTCCTGGTACATACAAAGTAATTGAGGGGGGTGTTTGGTCATATAATACTTCATATGGTGAAATTTTGGTGGCACCATGATAAGTGGTATTGTACCAACATTTTGCATGGGGTAACCATCGAGCCCATTAGTGTTTTCAGTCTAAGGCAAAGCATCTCAAACAAGTTTCCAAGCACTTGCAAAACACCTCTATTTAACCATAATTTGGGGATGATAAATTGTGCTCATTTTCAACTCTATACCCTATAGTTTAAATAACTCCTACCAAAATTTGATGGTGAATGTGGGATCACGATTTGACCCAATGCAAGTTAGCATGCCACATAACTTAAAAGTCTAATCCATGAAGATTTTCATAATTGTGGAAGTTGTAAATGGGTGTGGTAAAGCACAAAAGTGAGCATATTTTGGAAAGGAGGTCAAATACCACGATGATGACCAATTTGTTGCCGGATTTTGAGAGGCCCACTATAAAATCCATGTAAATATTAGTTCAGATAGTTGTTAGTATCGATAAAGGTTGCAATGCCCTAAGAGTCTTCATTGTTTCTCCCTTGTTCCTTTGAAAAGATTCAAATTTAGCTACAAAAGTACATATGCATTTTTTCATGCCTTACCAAAAGAAAGAGTGCTTAGATCATTCATAATATTTCTAAAATCTAGAGTGACCCATTGTAGGGGATTAATGCAACTCCTCCAACACCCTTTGTTATAGAGTTGGATTTTACACCAGAAAAAATGCATCATTTATAACACAAGGTATCACACTTCCAAGTATAGCATTTAAGGGGATTGGACCTCTTCCTAAAGTATTTGGAGGAGTGGAGACATTGTGTCATTAGTCAACAATTATTTCTGGGCCTTTGCAAGCCAAGATGGAATTGGTAAGAATAAAGAAAAGAGAGATCATTTCTCCTCATATTTCCTAGATAAAGCTCGACCCCCACAATCTCTTTTCCCATTTTGTATATGATATCATAATCATACCATAGTATCCTAATGACCCACTTGTGATTCTTTGGTTATGGAAACCTTTGTTCCAACAAATACATCAAATTATGATGGTTTCGTCTTATCTAGAAATGCCTCCCAATGAGACACAAACACCAAGTATCGACTACATGAAGGATGCCCATCATTTATTTCTCATAAGTGTATTTTTCCAAATTTATATCACATAATTGTTTATTGGTGAATGCTAATGGACACCCCTCTTGTATCATCATTGTTCCAATTTCTATGCTTAATGCATCACATTCCAAGAAAAAATTCTTATTGAAATGAATAACTGCTAGGATGGGTGTAGTACACATGGCTTATTTTAAAGTTGAAAAGGCCTAATTAGTAGGATCAAATGTTTAATTAGAGACAAGGGGATAACATTTATAACCTCTAATAATGTTTTATCTCTTTTTAGATCTACATTAGCCTCAATTGCTTGTCTTTTTCCTTTGGCTCAAGCTAAGTTAACTTTAGCTATTTGAAAGTTTCCTAGGATTCTTGGGGATAGATGCCAACATACCTCTCTTCATTATTTACCAATACAATGACTCTATCATTTTCTATTTTGGTGAAACCTCCCATCAAAGCCATAGTTCACCACTACCCATTGAGACAGATTTTCATAACTCCTATATCTACAACTGCTACAAGTGAAGCATGATCGGGTAATATTCCAATTTGACCACTATTAGTAGGTAGGATTGTTTCTTTAACTTGTGAATCCTAAATGATTCAATTAGGAGATAATACACAAAGATTTAGGGTCATTTTCATAATTTCTTGAAGTTTCTTATAGTGTTGTAAAGTTGGCTTAACCCCTTGTGTAATTTCATAATGTTTTTTTCCTATGATCCAAGGTTAGAGCATAGTTGATGTTGAATCTAAAGGACCCACTATTGGATAGATACCCTTATTAGCTAATCCTCTCAATGGAATGACAGTATCATATGAATGTGCAAATGTTGTAGCAACAATAGGGTTGGTCAAGTCATCAACATGTGCATAAACTGCTTGAATCAAGGTTATGGATCCCTTTTTTGTGGAAGTAATTCTTTCTTGAAAAGAACCCATTTCCATGCAAAGAGTTGGCTAATAACCCATAGTGGAAGTAATTCAGCCTAATGGGGAGGATACACTTGATCCCACTTGGACAAAGTAGAATATGTTATCAATAAATGATAGTACATATTGCTCATTGACATCTCAGAAATATTCGTCCATGGTTATAGAAGAAAAACCAACTCTCGTACGAGCTCCTAGTGGTTCATTCATATGACCATATACCAAATCCAATTTTGATTATGAGATGTTTTGTTCATCAATTAATCTCGATTCTTTCATTTCCATGTAAATATCATTCCCTTCTAGGGTATGTTTTCCTACTCCTACAAATATAGATACCCCATCCATGAGCCTTAGCAATGTTGTTGATCAATTCCATAATGATTATTGTTTTACACACTCCAACTCCTTCGAATAAATTGATTTTGTCCCCGTGGCAGTAAGGATCCAAAAGATATAATACTTTAATGCCTATTTGGAAGATGGATAATTTTGTATCCAAATTTGTAAATCTAGGAACAGGTTTATGAATAAGAGATGTTATGTGAGCATCTGCATGACCCAAATTATCAATAGGTTCTCCAAGAACATTGAAAATTCATCTGAATTACCTCCACCAAATGGAACACTTAGAGGAGATCTTGTGCCAATCATTCTCATTCCTCTTATCAAACCATCTATAACACTCATAGCTACAACTTTGACCTTATGATTTCCTAATAATTATTATACCTCACAAGCAACCTAAATTTTCTAACCATATGTACCTTGATGCTTAATTTTCAATGAATTGTAAATATTAGGAATATTACATAGAGGAAAATAGACATCCAGTATTGGGCCAATGATTTGAGCAATACATCACACATTTTTTTCATTACTTTTTAGCAAGGTGACTATTAATAGAGTGGAAATTCTTCTATAATTATTCACAAAATTCCTATAGTAGCCTATGAGCCTTCAGAAACCCCATAAGATTTTCAAAATATTTGGGCACGACCAATCTTGCATAGCCTCAATTTTCTTGGGACACACACACAACCCATCCTTATCGACTATGTGTCCCAATTATTCCACTTCATAAGCACCAAACGTGCATTTAAATCACTTGAGAAACATTTTTTTTTATCTATGAAGAGTCGGAGGGATTTATCAACATGCTCCACATGTGCATATTAGGTTTTGTTATAAACCAATATATCATAAAAGAATACAAGCACAAAATTGTGTAGGAAGCTCCAAAAAACCTTGTTCACGAGGCTTTAAAAGGTGGATGGGGTATTGCAAAGACAAAAAGGAATCACTAAAAAATCACAATGTCTTTCTTGTGTGTGGAAAGTTATCTTATGAGTTTCCACCTCCTTCATCTTGATTTGGTGGTATCATGAGTGAATGTTCTATTTAGTGAGGAACTTGGCACCATGAAGCTCATTTAAAATATCATCAATTACTAGGATGGGACATCTATCTTTGATGGTCAACTTATTGAGAACATAGAAATAAGGATACATGCATCAATTGCATTATTTCTTCGATATCATGACTAATGGGGATGAGTAAGGGATCATACTGGGACAGATGACACTGACCTCCAAAAGTTTCTGAATAATCTTTTCAATTTCATTATTTTGGACAAAAGGGTGTTTATAAGGATGGAGATTGGGTGGTTGACTACCAGGAATCAATGGAATTCCATGAGCATCCTCATCATGCAAAGGGGGGAAGCCACATGGAGCTTCAAATACCCATTGATGCTCAGTTAGGACCACCTGCAAATCATGGTGAATTTCTTGTGGGGGGCATATTTAGAACTTGGATGACATTAAAGTGGGAAATAATACTAGAGTTCCCTTTCTTCAAGAGAAACATGGTTATTATTATGAAGAACATAGTTACCAACTTGATGAGAACCCTCTAGATTTCTCGTTTTTTTTTAGGTTGCATTTAGTGGGTATTTTTTCCCCATTTCAAAAAGTGGTGATACTAATAACACCCTTTTCTTTTCAGGGTTGAAATTACAAAATTTTGCAACCATGATTTATAAAATTGAAAAGAAAAACCTTAAAATTTGTAACATACCTAGTTTTAATACTCACAAATTATAATGTAACTGTATAAATGTGGATTAGGTTTGTGAGTCGATGTGTTGGGGAAAAATCTCATATTTATTTAATGTGGTTGGGGGTCGAACTATGCATTATGTACATGGAAGTAATTAATAAAAATGATAATTGTTGGTTGTGATATGAGAGGGATGAAAATGATGGGGGGCTATGATTCCACAAGAGAGAGGGGTCCAAAGGGGAAATTAATCCAACCCACATTCCTTAAATTATTATCATTGTGTAAATATTCTATTTTCTGATTGAATGTTTACAAAGCCAATCATTGAATTCATGTAAGAGGGTGGGTGTGAAAAGTCATATCCCATAGTTATTGAGATATAACTTCAAAAAGATTAGGTCAAGGAGAAGAGAGAATAGAGGCAATCACAAGTGGGTTTCAACAGATTGGTGCTACAGCAGTAGGGTCACACCATACAGAGTTTGTCGTACAATCTTTGAGTGCACATACACAGTTTTTAGTGGAGACAGACATGTATATGTGGGTTTTCTTAAGGAAAGGCACATACATCTATGGAAATGTGAAAAATTGAGGTCATACAACAAAATTTTAGGAGTTGTTAGGGTTTGTAGGTATTTTCTATAGCTTTTTGTGAAAAGTCATATTCAAATAACTTCAAAGCTTACAAGGGATTCCTTACTGGGAAAATGAACCAATTAGAGAAATACAAAAAGCTATAGAAAATACCTACAAACCCTAACAACTCCTAAAATTTTGTTGTATGACCTCAATTTTTCACATTTCCATAGATGTATGTGCCTTTCCTTAAGAAAACCCACATATACATGTCTGTCTCCACTGAAAACTGTGTATGTGCACTCAAAGATTGTACGACAAACTCTGTATGGTGTGACCCTACTGCTGTAGCACCAATCTGTTGAAACCCACTTGTGATTGCCTCTATTCTCTCTTCTCCTTGACCTAATCTTTATATGTAAGTCCTTCTCCACCTATACAAGATCTCCTCGAATCGCAGTCCTTCGTGATCCAACCCCTCTCTTAAGAAAAAATATGTCTCCTCTCTCGAGAGTATATTGTTATAACACAAAATGCCACACCTATGCATTTATGCCATGGCCCAACCCTTTCCCTCGGCTTGCTAGACATTTTCCCAAACTTGCCTCATGAAAATTATCTAAAAAACATGTATTTTACACACATCCGCGGGATCCTTTGATGCAAAGCACAAATATTCATGACTTCCCAGTTTGCAACCCGCGGATGCCCTAAAAAAATGGAAAAAAAATAATTCTGAGTTTTCAAGCGGGTTTTTTGGTTGGGTTTGTTTCCCAACATCCCCATGCCCATACAAAATGGATTCCAACTCCCCCAACCTCTTGAGGAAGATATAAAATCACCATTGAGGGATAAGACAAAGGGAACTCCCTTGGTGCAAGATTATGCTGTCAACATATAGCAAGCCTCCCTTTCCTATAATCCTATGAGAAACACTCCCTTTGATATGGAGCTCCTTTTCCAACACATATTTCTTATATATATGGCTATGGGGTGTATCCTTATCCCTATTTGGGCCATCCAAGGAAGAGTATAGTGGTTGAGTCGATGCTTGAGGGATTCTTGGAGGAACCTAGAT
This sequence comes from Picea sitchensis, assembly GCA_010110895.2. Lineage (NCBI taxonomy): Eukaryota > Viridiplantae > Streptophyta > Pinopsida > Pinales > Pinaceae > Picea > Picea sitchensis. The sequence continues at coordinate 125,623 of SNQJ01S0039612.1, read as the reverse complement.
AGTTGGCTTCGAGGCAGTACCAAAGGTGAGACAAGGTTGTAACTTACCTTTCTGATTTGGTGTTAATAGAAGAGTTTTTTTTCCGCACCTTTATTCCCCCGTTTGATGTCGATCCCACTCCTTTCTCTCGACGAGCTCTAGATCCTTTGTTGGAAACAACCTACAAAATGGACACAATACAAGAGTTGTTTCGAAGGTAGTTGCACGATCAAAGGGTATGCATGTCATATATCATATTCAAAGTAAACTTAATAATAAAAAACATACAATGAACATATGACACAAGGGAAAAAAAACTCTTCTATTAACACCAAATCAAAAAGGTAAGTTACAACCTTGTCTTACCTTTGGCACCTCCTTGAAGCCAACTGTCTGGGTTCCTCCAAGAATCCCTCAAGAATCAATTCATCCACTATACTCTTCCTTGGATGACCCAAATAAGGATAATGATACACCCCATAGCCATATAGATAAGAAATAGGTGTTGGAAAATGAGTTTCTAGATCAAAGGGGGTGTTTCTCAGAGGATTATATGAAAAGGAGGCTTGCGAGATGCTAATAACATAATCTTGCACCAAGGGAATTCCATCCGTCTTATCTCTTAATGGTGATTTTATATCTTCCCCAAGAGGTTGGGGGAGTTGGAATCCATTTTATACGAGTATGGGGACATTGGGAAACAAACCCAATCGAAAAACCCACTCGAAAACTCATACTTATTTTATTTTTTCCATTTTTTGAGGGCATCTGCAGGTTGCAAACTAGGAAGTCGTGGATATCCACGCATTGCATCAAAGGAGCCCACGGATATGTGCAAAATAAATGTTTTTTAGATAATTTTCATGAGGCAAGTTTGGGAAAATGTCTAGCAAGCCAAGGGAAAGGGTTAGGCCATGACATACATGCATAGGTGTGGCATTTTGTTCTATAACAAGTATCAAGTGTATCAAGTATCTCCTCCTTCACCCTTTCCATGCTTTTATAATCTTGAGTTATGACCTAACCCTAATCTCTAAAGTGATTGACAGTTGAGATTACTTCTCACCTCACTTGACATTAATGACTATTATTTAATTCACTAATGCTAATTAAAACATTTCTTAAAATAAAAATCAACTTACTAATAAAAGCACTTTACTTTAATAATTCCTTTAATTAAAGTAAAGTCTCAAGGTAGAAGGATTTGGATGACTTCCACACGTATAAACACTTAGATCTGTACAAAAGTACCTTTATGATGCTATGAACATCAACGCTCCCTCTTAGCGAGGAAGGTATTTTGCACCACTCCAAGTTTGTCCCTGAAGAACACAAACTTCCCTTTAACCAAGGGTTTGGTCAGAATGTCTGCAACCTGCTAATCTATGGAAACATACTAAATCTTGACTGCTCTCCAAGGTGCTCTTTTTGTCTACTTCACTCCTTGCCCAATCTGAGTCTAACTATCCCTGCAACTTCACTCCATCACCTCCAAGATACCTCAATCTGTACTCCATTGTACCTCTCAAGTACTCAAGCACCTGCTTTGCTGCTATCCAATGCACCTGCCTCGGCTCCACCATGAACTGAATAAAGGTGTTCACAAAAAAACATATATCTAGCCTGATGTTGACCAAGTACATCAAGGACCCTATCAACTGCCTATATATCATGGGATCTACCAACTCTGAATATGAAGTGATAACCTTCTTCAGATTGGTAACCATAGGTGTATCCATCAATCTACAATCCTCCATCCTAAATATCCTCAAGATCTTTGTCACATACCCACTACCTAAATCGGATTTTTCTGGTTTTCTGCCGAATCAGAACCCCCTAAATATCCATGGAGGCCCAGTGTAAGATGGCTCTTTCTCTCTTCGTTCCCATGTAATCGTAGGTCACGATCACAGTCCAAATAAACGTAGTGTCTTTTGTATTTCGCGTCTCAGTGCTACGGTAATTTTAAACCGTTCGGCTCTGGAACCACCGAACCTTGACAGGGCTAGCAACCGACCAATAGGGACGAATCCCTACAGGGTTAGCAATTGGCCGATAGGAACAGGCCCCATCGCATAGTTAAGTGGAATATAGGTGGCAGAGGGGGAGGTGCGACACGGTAGTCGACAGGACAGGAGGGGGCCCCATTTC
>SNQJ01S0039612.1:91922-112359 GCA_010110895.2 Picea sitchensis | reverse complement strand
TGTCCGATGACCAATTCGCAAAAGGGGATTTGGTCCTTATACAATTACCGACTTGATTAATCCTCAATGGGGATTAATCCAATAACAATAATAATAATAATGACATGATTAATCCACAATGGGGATTTAATCCAATAACAAAATAATAATAAGAATGCTCTTCGCAGTTACATTATTTTAACAAAAATAAATTCCAATATCACCCCCATGCCCCCATGGGTGATGATGGAAGGGGAGGATGGGAGCCTCCCTCCCCTACTATCGGTGCCCAAGGTGCAATTGAGGGCATCAATGAGAGGGGAGGGATGGAGTATCTACTCCCCTCCAAAACATTTTTTTTTCATTTATAATTTAGTTTTGATTGTTAGTTTTGATTTATTCATTTTTATTTATAAAGTTAACATGTTTTAATGTTATTGTTTTATTTTATTTTTAATTTTTAAAATTTTGTTTTATTTATTTATAAAATTAACATGTTTTAATTTTATTGTTTAGTTTTATTTTTACATTTTAAAATTTTGTTTTTACTTATTTATAAAATTAACTTAAAAAACTTATTTTTGGGTTTATTTTTTTAATTATGATGATGATGATGATGATGATGATTGTTGGTCCTAAAGTATGCACCTGACTATTAAAGGGCAAAGCTAGGCCACCTCAAGTTTAGAATGGTTGATATTTTTGATAATTTTTGTTGGTTAGTTAAAGGGTTGGTTCTACCAAGAAAAGAGAATGATTGGGTTGGCAAATGATATGGATCAGGGTCCTCCTTGGTTGGTGGCACACAAATGACAGACAAGTGAAATAATAAAAACAAAGGGAAACATCAAACCACTCAATGAATAATCTGCTGCAAGAAGTTTAATACTTAAAATATCATTTCAAGACATTAAACATGTATCAAAAACAAAATTACTCCTTCAGGTTCCGATAAAAACAAATATTCACCAAGTATTAGCTGTTTTCACAGGTTTCATATCAATAAAGACAAGTAATACAATAGCTGAAGGAAATGAAATGTACTTTGCACAAATCAAAAACTTCATTCAAGATAAGATAAAAACACATGAATATTTGAACAAAACACTGTCATCAAGAGTATGTTCACCAGGTAGAGAGATTTAATCCATGCATAGAACAGGTCCAACCAGTATGATGTATTGCTATCCTTTCCCAACAATTCTAACCCCCAAAACATACAGAAACTGCATATTTATCAGAGTTGTCGAGGCTCTCGTCCACTTGGGACTAAGGCTTAACTCTATATTAACAATTGTAGAATGGCTAATTAACTTGACTAAAACACTGTTGGAGTACAACAATGTATACTTCACACTTGACTTAACCAAAAAGAGTGGTTCTTATCACACATAGAAGACCACTTATTATGCTTTAAACTAAACAAAGTATTGAACTGAATAATTGAAAACTGACACTAGCGATGAAACTGGACTAATGCAAGCACTGGAATGAACTGATACTGTGGCAGAAAATGATTCAAGGTGACAGAGATGATTTATGCATTTATCATGGCGTGCACGCACGTTGTTGGAGGCCACTGAAGACAATTGGATTTGCAGTGTGAAAATCTCCTGGAGTGACGTGGTGACCTAACATCATATAAGCACATGATTGTGGAAGCTGTCGAGGGTGGTTTGGATCCACACCGCTTCGACCCCTGCAATCCACCACCAACTGCCATGTACCTCATAAGCTATACCATGGTTTCAATTGTGGGATCGCTCAAGGATGTTAATGTTCGGGCATTTTCCGTCCCCACAATAAAGTGTGGCCGTCGATCTTGTCGCAATCTGTGATTCGGGTGACCCTGCTACTTTAGTGCCCCTGCTAAAGTTCTATATTTCTACTAGGTGTCCTAATGTATGAGTGCCATGTGTCTCAGGCGAATGAGTGCCATGTGTATCCGAGACTTCAGACTTCAAGATTTTATGAATGTTGTGCTTGGAAGTATCCCGAAGTAGTACGGGCCCGGTTGACATGGCAAGCTCTCGGAACTTCGAGCTTCAGGAGTTCGGAATGTAGGGCATGGAAATCTCCCGAAGTGGTATAGGCTCGGTTGACATGGCAGTCTCTCGTCACTTTGGGACTTCGGCTCTTTGGGTGATATTCCTTTCTTACTTGCTACAAATATCAATGGTTCTTGTTGATTTGAGATCAACAGTCCACAATTACTTCGAGAGTTCGGGCTTCGGGCCTTTTCAATGCATAGTTCTTATAATCCCTCGGAGTGTCGTGTCTCCAAAGTGAGATATCTGCCTCCACGTGTCCTCTTGTTTTGGATGGCCGAGATTCACTTTGGGAGTTCGGGCTTTGAGATTTTTCTTTTGCTTGCTCGTTGTTGGCACAGGGGCATACCCAGGGTTCAAAGCTACAACAATGCACCAACAAAACCCTAACTATAGACCCTTTTGACAACACCTGTGAAGTAGATGAAGTCTCACCCGAGGTAGAGGCAGGGGTGGTTACACGACTCAGATGTCTGCAACCTTAGCTGGGACACAGATATGTGATTCTAACACTTAACAGAGCACTCAACAGTTAACATTCATCAATATCTATTCTTAGTTACAATGCAGTTAAACCCTAATTACAAAACATCGCAGTATTCAACCAGATCTAGCATCTATCAACACTTAGCATTACAGAATATATCAAATCTAGCATATTCAAGCACTAAGAACATCCACACAGGTCAGATCCAACATTTACTCTTACCATTAAGCACAAATCACTATCAGATCTACCTATCATTCATCTATATCAAAGCACTAAGCATATAAACACATCAATACATTGCACAAAGCAGAGCAACACAACATGTACGTGGTTCACCCCCACCCTGGGGCTACATCCAACAACTCTTCGTCTTCTTTATTAGCTTTCTTCAATCAGTTACATGCACAGAGCCACAAACACCCTACTCTGCATAGGACATGAGATATGCGTGCACCTCACCAGATCCTCCTTCCCTGAGCTAGGTCTAAGAACAAAGCCTTCTTACAATCACTTGCACTTAGCTCTGCAAGTTCTTAGCACACAGTAAGCACAAAGCACTTACAAATCTTGATCACATAGATCCAATTCTAGCACTTAGCACAACTTGCAACTACCTCTTCTTACATTGACTAGCTTTCTATTTATACATACAAAATAGGCCTAAACATGGGTAAACCCATGGGCTGACATCCCATACCCGTTACATAATCCCAAATCCCAAAAAGGGACGAAATCCCACGATCTCTGCTTCGTCTTGTGCTCTGCCTTCGATAGCCTACCGAAGTCCCAATATTAGTCAAACATGACCAAGAATCCTCAAAACTTGGTCAAGGGCCAACAAGCCCCCAACACTCACCTATGACTCGTCCCGAGTCACTCTCATCTAACTAGTTCTGCTTCAAAAGCCTCGATCTTGACTCGATCTGCTTTAACTTGTTGTTGTGCCACGGCCTCCTGTTCAACGAACTCTTGTATGACTGCTTCATTGACAGGTCCCTCTAGGCATTGTTCAACTGTAGTGACAACTTTCTCCAGTTCCACTCCTTGGCCTTCGATCTCTGTGAACAGTTGGTAAGCTTCATCCTGTACTGGTTGGAGCCTCTGAGTTACTTCCATAACTCTACTCTGAATAATGTGGACCTGTTGTTGGGAAGTGCACTACTCTTGGGATCACTTCATTCTTTCCACAGCTGACAGGGGCTTCAACTGCGCCTGTATCATTTCTGCTTGATACTTCACCTCTTGGAGCTGTGACTCCAGTGCCTTCAGTTATGGATTCTCAGTGAGTTTTTCATAGGTCTGGGCACTGCGATCAATGAGTTGCTTATATTCCATGGCAAGGTCCTTTATTCTCTCAACTGCGCTTCAAGCATTTGCTTATCTTTGATCCCTCACATCCTGCGGGGTGTTGGGCACTATGCGGAGCTCTAAGTCTGATATTCATAGTTGTAGTTGCTGGATGGCCTCTATGAGCTTCTCTACTTGATGCGTGACTCATTCTTTTGCTTGTGTCTCTAAGTCCGTCACAGAGCGGAGGGATCTGTTGATTGCTTCTTTCACTTCGAGTTCCTCTGCGAGCAACTGTTCTTTCTTGTTGCATCTATACTTTCTCTTCTTCAAACTTTGCCTGGAGAGAAACCTTCTCCTACTATGAAACTCTGCGTTGTTCTACGATTACGCCTTGCACTTGCTTCAAGGCATGGGTGGCTTGTTTTGTTTCTTCTTGTGCGTGACGAAGGCGAGCTTCGACTACATTAGCTAGTCGGTGGAGTTGGGTTGGCTCAAATCCCAACTCTGGTTCTCCTGATGGAAGGGGCGCAGTGGACAATGTGCGACTGGACTGGAGGGCCTGTTGTACCCCTCAGAGTTTGACCTCAATTCTGTCATACATTTCCTCCTGCTTGGATTCCTGTTTCTCCACAATTTCCAGCGAAGCGTCGTTCAGGGCTACGATGATGAAGTCAAAATCATCGGCAGTAAGTACAATCTTCATCTTGGTCACAGTGGCTCTAGATTTATTTCGGGAAGAAGGTTTCAAGGGTGAAACCTTCCTCTTCTTCAGGGGATCAAACTCGTCTCTGGGCGGTTTTACTTTGCCTATCTTCTGTTCATATCCAACATTTACTCTTACCATTAAGCACAAATCACTAACAAATCTACCTATCATTCATCTATATCAAAGCACTAAACATATAAACACATCAATACATTGCACAAAGAAGAGAAACACAACATGTACATGGTTCAACCCCACCCTGGGGCTACGTCCAATAACTCTTCGTCTTCTTTATTAGCTTTMTTCAATCAGTTACATGCACAGAGCCACAAACACCCTACTCYGCATAGGACAGGAGATATGCGTGCACCTCGCCAGATCCTCCTTCCCTGAGCTAGGTCTAAGAACAAAGCCTTCTTACAATCACTTGCACTTAGCTCTGCAAGTTCTTAGCACACAGTAAGCACAAAGCACTTACAACTCTTGATCACATAGATCCAATTCTAGCACTTAGCACAACTTGCAACTGCCTCTTCTTACATTGACTAGCTTTCTATTTATACATACAAAATAGGCCTAAACATGGGTAAACCCATGGGCTGACATCCCATACCCGTTACATAATCCCAATTCCCAAAAAGGGATGAAATCCCGCGATCTCTGCTTCGTCTTTCACTCCGCCTTCGATAGCCTACCGAAGTCCCAAAATTAGTCAAACATGACCAAGAATCCTCAAAACTTGGTCAAGGGCCAACAAGCCCCCAACACTCACCTATGACTCATCCTAAGTCACTCTGATCTAACTAGTTTTGTTTCAAAAGCCTCGAGCTTGGCTCGATCTGCTTCGACTTGTTGTTCTGCCACAACCTCCTGTTCAACGAACTCTTGTATGACTGCTTTGTTGACAGGTCCCTCTACGCGTTGTTCAGCTATAGTGACAACTTTCTCCAGTTCCACTCCTTGGCCTTCGATCTTTGTGAACAGTTGGTAAGCCTCATCCTGTATTGGTTGGAGCCTCTGAGTTACTTCCATAACTCTTCTCTGAATAATGTGGACCTTTTGTTGGGCAGTGCACTACTCTTGGGATTGCTTCATTCTTTCCATCATGACAGGGGCTTCAACTGCACCTGTATCGTTTCTTCTTGATACTTCGCCTCTTGGAGCTGCGACTCTAGTGCCTTCAGTTATGGATTCTCAGTGAGTTGTTCATAGGTCTGGGCACTGCGATCAGTGAGTTTCTTACATTCCATGGAAAGGGCCTTTATTCTCTCAACTGCGCTTCGAGCATTTGCTTCTCTTTGATCCCTCACATCTTGCGGGGTGTTGGGAACTATGCAGAGCTCTAAGTATGATATTCGTTGTTGTAGTTGCTGGATGACCTCTACGAGCTTCTCTACTTGATGCGTGACTCGTTCTTCTACTTGTGGCTCTAAGCCCGTCACAGAGCGGAGGGCTCTGTTGACTGCTTCTTTCACTTCGATTTCCTCTGGGAGCAACTGTTCTTTCTTGTTACATCTATAGTTTCTCTTCTTCAAACTTTACCTAGAGAGCAACCTTCTCCTACTCTGCAATTCTACATTGTTCTATGATTACGCCTTGCACTTTCTTCAAGGCCTAGGTGGCTTGTTTTGTTTCTTCTTGTGCGCGACGAAGGCGAGCTTCGACTGCATCAGCTAGTTGGTGGAGTTGGGTTGGCTCAACTCCCAACTCCAGTTCTCCTGATGGCAGGGGTGCAGTGGAAAATGCGCGGCTAGACTGGGGGGCCTATTGTACCCCTCAGAGTTCGACCTCAATTATGTCGTACATTTCCTCCTACTTGGCTTCCTGTTTCTCCACAATTTCCAGCGAAGCGTCGTTCAGGGCTACGATGATGAAGTCAAAATCATCGGTAGTAAGTACAATATTCATCTTGGTCACGGTGGCTCTGGATTTCTTCCAGGAAGAAGGTTTCAGGGGTGAAACCTTCCTCTTCTTCAGGGGATCAACCTCGTCTCTGGGCGGTGTTACTTTGCCTGGCTTATGTTCATATCCTTTTCTATTTAGTTATTCTACTTCGTCATCACCCCCTCGATCAGGTGAGACTGAAGTAGTCTTTCCTGAGGCAGTGCTTAAGTCTTGGACCTCTTCGGTCTTCTTCATTCTGCTGGGCCCGGGTGTATCATGTTCTTTATGCGTAGTCTCTGGGATATCAAAGTAAGACATCTCTGCAGGGTCTGCAGGAACAAGGAGGTCTACGGACCAGTCCTTAGTGATATCCTCAAGGTCCTCTTCCATGAGCTTGTAGTACGACTGAAGCTACTCCTTATGTTCGTCATCTCACGCTGTAAGGTAGATGAAGTGTCGATCTATGTGGAACTTCATCAGGGGTTGGAACCTTTGTAGGGTGTTCAGAGTCATGCGAAGTTCAGCTTCGATGGCTCTCTTTAGCTGAAGGAAAAAGGTGTGAAAAACAACATTCGACTGCCACTATTTGTTCATATCACTCAAGTACCAAAGGGTAGTGAACTTCGCAGCAAGTGGCTTAGACGGTTCACTATCTAGGAAGGTCGCACCTTTTGACATCTCCCATGCAACAAAGGTGATGAGGATAAGGAGAAAGCTAAAATGAAACTCATAGCCCTGATCCTGTGCTTTGCGAAAGTCTAGTTCCAATTGATTAACTAGGTACTTCACCCAGTTCATCTATAGACCTTCTACACACTTCCCTGCGAGGTCAACAACAAAGCCTGTGACCTGTGTAGGTCTGTTCTTCCTTACTAAATTTTCGGATATTAATTGGCAGGCTAGGCGCACTGTGCCATTCTGGATGGAGGCTACCTTGTAACCTCATGTCCCCTTTTCAACATCGTTGTATGTATCCTTGATCTTCTGTGCTAGTGCGCAATCTGTGGCTTTTACTGGATAGAACTCCTGCGGGTCAGGTTCTTGCATACTTAATCATGTGATCCTATGGATCAACGTCGGATCGAATGTAATGCGGCGATCTAACCATAATAAACCGCCATGGTAACATGAAAGTAATAGCTTGACACAGACGTTCACTTCCTGGTGCCTTCCGAAGTGTGGGATCTTCATTACATTTAACAGGGTGGATTGTGCAAGGTTCATTGTCCAGGGCTAGGGGATTATCTTTGAGTTCTTCCCCTTTGTTCTGGTCAGGTATTTATACGGGGCGAGCATACTATAATTCTTGCGATCTCCGAGGTTGAAGTCACTGAACTTCAACGTTGTGATCTTGTCCTGCTATGCTCGAACTGCACATATCCCCTTCAGGAGGTACGCAGTAACCATGGTGTACTTGAAGTCTCTTGGCCATTATCTTGACTCACCGCGCCAACCAGAGGCGGGGTGTAATCGGGCAATATGGTTAGGATCATCTTCGCATTTGCTATGTCATCTCTGTTTTTGGTTCTCTTTTCTGTTGATGGTCGGGATGGTCCGGCTCTGTGTGCAGTCGACGAAGAGGCTTGCACTCCTCTCGTCAATGATGCTTGTACACCCTCAGACATCATTCTTTCAAACATGGCTCTCTCAGTCATGAGGTCGATGAGTAATTCCTTCGTAGACTCTTCGAGTGCGCTAAGTTCTTTGGACATATGCGCTCGTGGTTGAATATCTCGGTTTCGAAGAGTAACTGCTCAATGCAATGGGATAGATGGAAATAACGTGATGATCAAGTAGGGAGGAGGACGAGGTAGGCGACGAGGAGGAGGAACCGCGGGAGGGTGCGGGTCGGGGGAAGAGGGCCAAACGCGGTCGACTGGGCTGCCTTGCTGAGCCTCGTTTGGACTTCTCTCTCTGCCTTGGCATCTCTGAGACATAGTGAGGGCGGAAACAACCAGGAGAGAATGATAGCAGGTGAAGGAGATGCTGAGTGGGAGGGCGAGCTATGGAGAAATCAATCACAGGAGAATGAGGCATCCAAAACAGCTGGTGCAACTCATAGTAACCAAGGAGTTGGTTCCTTCCATTAAACCAACACACGCGCAGAGTAAAAGCAAAGCAATGGTGTTGGTCCATCGAGGGGACGACAATCCAGAGAAGGGCGCACTGAGATTAATGGTTCCCTGTCTTATGAAAGGTTGAGTTAATAGCATTAAGGTGGTAGGAGGGGGTGGCACGCGTCTGTCACATGGTTGACACCATAGTGGCTCTATCCTGGCTGCTCCTCTGGACACATGGTTCCTACTATCACCCCATCCGGAGACAAATTATAACATTGTTAATAGCATGAAGATTTGATATATGGTTATGCATGATGATGATTTATTAGTGAGCTAACCTAAATGTTGATAAGTTATGCAATAGCCAAATGGTTGTAGTGTCGAAATAACTTGGAAGTCGTATACATCATGAAGATAGTGTATACTATAAGTTTTACTTCTGATTTAATTTATGATTTTAAACACTACTATGATGTGTGGGTAAGTGTGGTTTTGACATGATGCACAACATGCCTAGAGTGTTTGTTTGATGGCGTGACTCTAAGAACAATATTTGCACACAATAACTTGATGTAGGGTGTTGACCCTAGTTCTATCATAAGGGTTGGAGGTATTACCCACCATGTATCCTCCAAAACCTGAAGTCGTTGGAGGGTTGTGTTAAGCCACACCTCCCTAGACATGTGATGGTGACTATCAGTTTCAAGTTGGGGAAGTTAGTTCAATATAGTTAATGCTTATGCTTACAAGTTATATCTAGATTTAGGTTGATATAGTCGACACTCCATCATATTGCAACACATGAAATGATAAGATGTGGAAGATGGAAGTAGGTTAGGGAGGGAGGATGATTAAAGGTTAGTTGAGACTGATGCTTGGGGATTATAAGTACAATTATTATTTCTTTACTTTCTCCATTCTGTGTTTAGAGCACTTGTTTTGATTCACTTATGATAATTTGAGTGTGATAATCAATGATTGATGAATTATTGTGATTTGGTTGGTAAAGATTGTTGGATGATGCATTTACTTGATTCACTGTTCCACATGCTTAGTTTTAAAAATATATGAGATATTCATTAGAGGTAGTGATTGTTTATTCTTAGTACACACACAATATATGTGTACACTCACTATGCATACACACACTACACATTTACACTAGTATAATTACTTGATGAATTAATTACTAGACTATGTTATTAATTACTTAACGAATGGTTTAATGATTATGGAAAGTATATTGCATACATACAAATATATATTAGCATTAAGTACCCTCCTTGAATTTGATTATTGGTCGGTACAATGAATTAAATGGATATGGCGGGTTTTCATAAATTTTGGGGAAAAGTGTCAAATTTCATTAATAAGCTAGCATGAGAAGAAAGACTTTGCATCAATTTTATTTAGGTCATTTATTAATTTGTTTTAATTAATATTTTGCCTAAAATATAGAAGGGGATGTTGATGTCTTATTAATGAGGGTGGTATAGGAAACTTGGGGAAATGTGTATGGGAATTTGATGAATGTAGAGGAGGAAGTAGTGTTGAGGGATGCTTAAAGATTGGATCTTTTTGATAAATTGGAGAATTATCGCAAGAAATATTTTCTTGCGACAATCATCTTAGAGAAACATTGTGCATTTGATCTGAATGGATGTCAATGGCCTCCCACCTATTCCAACTGGCTCATTTTGGCAGTTTTCCAGTTCGACAATTTTTTCCTAGTTTTCGGGTCCCTGGCTTTCGGGGCCGTTTTGAGGCCCTAAACAACGGTTTTAGGGCTCACCATAGTCAACATGTGTATGGCTCACCACAAGAAACATGTGTAGTTGTTGGATATAACTTTCCAACGGGCTATCGTAAGCCTAAAACGAAGATTGTATGCAAAAGTTACGACCCCGAGAAGTTGATGTACTAACTTACCCAAACGGGGCCCACATGATTTTTGGCGCTTCATCTCCTAGGGTTAGGTTTTTGGATGTCTAGGGTTTTTGACATTCTTGTTTATTGTAAAAAGGCCTTGAGAGCCTCATTGTAATCATCTTCTAGTGAATGAGAGCAACTGTCACATTTCTTCTTAGAGATAAGCTGTCACCATTCTAACAAACTTGTTTTCCACTACATTTTACAGTTTCAGCTTATTTCCTTATTGAATAGAAACTAGTTTTACTATAGACCTGTTATTTTGCATTAAGCATATTTTGAATCATCTATATTCATTTCATTCTACTCATAAAATCCAGATTAGTGGTATTAGAGTAGTCTGCTCCTTGCCGTTCTTAATGGATGTCTCCAACGAGGTCAGGGTATAAAGAATTGGGTCTCGAGCTTGTTTCTCTTGAGGGAAAAAGATATCGCACGCCAAAGAGACCTCTCATGATGGGAGAAAATAAAGACGATGGGATGGGAAATCCCTTCAAAATGTTGCTTGAGGAATCCCTCACGCAATAGAGGAACGAGATGATGGATAGTTTTGTGCAAATCCTTTGGCGGCTACCAACAGGCGACACATCTTCCTTAAATGGAGGCGTCGACCCCTTCAAGGTACAAATCAACTTCGATACTCCTATATTTGAAGGTCATATAGACCCAGATACTATAGACAAATGGTTGAATCTGCTAGAAGGGTATTTCTTTGTCCATAACTTCTCGAATAGAGAAAAAATTACTTTCGTGCTCCTCAAAGTCGTTCCCCGTGTCAAAGACTGGTGGGAAACTTTTTGTGAGCAGAAGGAAATAGAGTAACCCTCATTATTTATAGTCGTGGTCACCTAGGAGTCCTTAAAGGATGCTATTAAGGAACAATACTACCCTTTTGGAAGTTATGACAACCTGTATACAAAATGGACCACACTGCGGCAGGAAAGAGACCAAGCATTGCTCGAGTTCAAAAATATCTTCCATACCTTGTGCACCAAGCTGGGTATCAAATGTTCTGAGCGACATCTGGTGCTCAAGTATCATGGTGGTATGCATAGATACATCCAGGCTGAAATGGATTTTATGGACATCTCATCTTGTGCGCGACCTACCGATATGCCTTCAAAATTGAGCAGAAGCTCATACAAAAGACGCGGCAATTCGGGCCTGGGAACCCCACACAGCAAAATCTAGGAAAGGGTGGCCCCAACCCATAGAAAAAAGGATAGAGAAAAGACGGACCGCCTCAGGACAACCAGTCCAAGCCGCAAGCAAAGAAGGAAACCAAAAAGACAAAGAAAGATACCTGGAAGTGGTGTGACTTCCATAAGAGCCCCTGGAATAACACTGTCGATTTTCGCTCAAAGAAGTCGTTGGTGGTTGAGGTGAAAGCCTCTGAATCAGATGCAGGTTCTGACTTTGATTCATAACCAGAAAGGGGGATATAGATCATTTTTGCAGAACTCAGTGCTACCATTGCTGCCACCAAGCTCCATCCCGGTGAGCCAGACGAGTTAGAGGAAGGAGAGCACATTTTTCATTCATAGATGTGGGTGAAGGGTACCCCGTTGCACTTCATCATTGATAGAGGTAGCCAGAAGAACCTCATCTCATCATAGTTTGTCAAGTGACTTGACTTGTCGATAACACCGCACCCACATCCCTACACCATCAGATGGCACCGCCAAGAAAGCGACACCCGCGTTAGCCAACAATGTCGCCTGTCATACGACATCAAGCCCTTCAAAGACAAGGTATTGTGTGATTTTTCCCCTCTCGAAGTTTGTAATGTTCTTTTGGTCCAACCATATTTATGGAAACTCCATGTTGTATATGAGTCTAGGCCTCGCAGTGTTATTATTACTTTGAACAAGAAATTGTACATGGTACCAGAGGCAATTCCACCTAGTGTTATTTCCTTGATCTCTGCCAAGAAATGCATGAAGGTCATATCTCATACGGGGAAGTTTGTCTTCTTCATGATTCACTCTTAGAATGAGCGAAATATCGCAGCTACATCCAGGGTCTCCGCGGTCAACCTCTCCACACAGCAAAAGAAAGTGGATAAGGTCATGGAAGCATACTCATATATCTTCTCCTCACCTACCGGGGTACCTCTGCACTGTCAAGTCAAGCACCCCATTGATCTGACCCTCGACGCACCGCTGCCCAATGGATCAGTCTACCACCTCTCTATGTTAGAGAATGAGGAGATCAAGGGACAGATCCAAGAACTTCTCCATAAGGGACATGCTCATCCCATCTCATCACCTTGCGGTAGCCCAATCGTGTTGGTACAAAAGAAAGATGGAACTTGGTGACTCTACATTGATTATCGAGCCCTGAATAAAATCACAATAAAAAACCGGTACCCGATTTCCTGAATCGACGACCTCCTTGATCAGATCATGGGGGCCAAATACTTCTGTAAGATTGATCTGAAGGCTGGCTACCACCAGGTCTCAATAGAACAAAAATATGTATGGAAGAACACCTTCAAGTCAAAGGAAGGTCTTTTTGAATGGTTGGTCATGCCCTTTGGCTTGAAAAATGCTCCCACCACTTTCATGAGGATGATGGACGATATCTTGTGACCATTCACCAATACCTTTGTAGTGGTGTATTTAGATGACATTCTCATTTACAAAAAGACTTGGGCAAAACACTTACAACATATTCAACAGGTTTTGCACACCTTGCGACAACACAATCCATGCACCAACTTGGAAAAATTCTCCTTCGGCATGGACAAGGTCCATTACCTGGGATACATTGTTGATCAACATGGTGTACATGTGGATCCAACCAAGATCCAAGTCATCCATGACTGGATATCCCTAGCCACACTCACTAAGCTTCAAATCTTCTTGGGCCTTGCCAATTTCTATTGCAGGTTCGTGTTGGGATTCTCCCATATTGCATGGGCCCTCAACTAAGTAACCAGGGGTGGTGGTAAGGTGAAATTTGTGTGGGGTCGGTCTCAACAACAAGAGTTTGATGATTTGAAGCAACGATTGTGCTCAGCCCCAATACTTTCACTACCATACCTGCATCAACCCTTTGAGATCGAGACATGTGCTTCAGACTATGTTGTGGGTGCCATTCTCACTCAGCATGACCACCCTGTGGCCTATCATAGTGAGACACTATTAGATGTTGTCCGTAAGTACGCTACTTACGACAAAAAAATGTACTCCATTGTGCAAGCCTATTGCCGATGGAGACATTACATTTTTGGGAAGGAGACAATCATCCACACTGATCATAAGCCACTGTAGTTCATGTAGACACAAGACAAATTGAAGAATGACTACCATCAAAAGTGGTCCACATACTTGCTGCAATTCCACCTCAACGTCAAGTATAAAACATGAAGCACCAACCGCGTCATTGATTTCCTCAGCAGACCGTCAATCACGACATTCACCACAGTGCTAGACTCTTACAGCCATGAGACCTATAGATGGCCCCAACTTTATGAGACAGACCCAGACTTCACCACCACCTACCAAATTTTTGGCGCAAACACAATTTTCGCTAATTTCCATATTTAGGATGGGTTGTTGTGTCGTTTGGGACATATCTGTATTCCATCAAGTGAGCGAGTGAAGCAGATCTGGGAAGCCCACTACAGTTGGGTGGTAGGACACTTTGGCGTCGAAAAGACAGTGGCAATGTTGTAGAAACATTTATACTGGCTGAAACTTCGACAGGAGGTCAACAAGTATATCAGGGCTTGCATTGCCTGTGATATTGCCAAACCGACCACTAAGAAACATGGCCTGTACACCCCTCTGCCTACTCCTGACAGGCCATGGGCATCCATCTCCATGGACTACATGTCGGGCCTCTCGTCCACCAAGTGGGGAAATGATTGTGTTTTTGTGGTTGTTGATCGCTTTTTTAAGATGGCAATTATGGCCGCCTGCAAGAAGAGAATCACAACAAAGGCCACTACCAAGATCTTCTTTGAATGAGTCTGGGTACATTTTGGAATCCCACAAACCATTGTCTCAGATCAGGACAGTCGATTTCTCAACACATTCTGGTAGAGCCTTTAGTCACTGCTGGACACCAAGCTCAACAAATCCATGACCTTCCACCCCCAGAAAGATGGCCAAACCGAGGTAGTAAATCGAATGATCGTGCATATCCCGCGCATGTATAGTTCCAAGCACCCTTGCACATGGGATGGGAGTCTTCCCTATGTCCAACATAGCTACAACTGATCCTTGCATAGCTCAACTGGCCACAACCCCTTTTAGGTGGGGTTGGAATTCCAACCATTGGGTCCCATAGATGTTGAACTAACCCTTGTGGTCACCTCAGACGACTGATCTCCTGATCCAACTGAAGTTGAAAAAGCCACCCGGTTCATTGAGCGGATCCAACACATCCTTCAACAGGTTCAAGATATCCTACAAAAGTCCAATGACAAGTACAAGCAGTGCCATGATCAACACTGGGTGCCACATAAGTTTCAAGTGGGAGACAAAGTTTGGTTGCATTTGCAGAAAGAACGCCTTAACAGATCCCATCGGAAGCTTCTCCCACTCCTTTTTGGGTTGTACACCATCACCAAGGTTGTGGGTGATAATTCTTTTCAGCTCAACATTCCTCCTTTCCTTGGTCTGCACCCCATGTTCAACATGGATCTCCTTCGACCTTATTTCCCACCATTATTGGACACCTCATAGATAGCAGAAAAAATAACACCAACATAGCTTAACCCCGACTGCATACAACATGCATCCAGTGATCACATTGTGGAAAAATAGGTCAAGGGAATTCACGAACAAAGGATCCATCTTTATCGAGTTGTCAAAGCAGGGAAGCTCCTGCACCAAGGCAAGTGGCTTACCCAGGGCCAAATTCAACATAAATTTCCTCATCTAATTGGGGAACTCAACGCAATGGAGAAAATTTCTTCATAAGGGGGGAGGATTGATCCATATGGATGTCAGTGGCCTCCCACCTATTCCAACTGGCTCGTTTTGACAGTTTTCCAATTCGACAGTTTTTTCCTAGTTTTCGGGTCCTTGACTTCCGGGGTCATTTTGAGGCCCTAAACAATGTTTTCAGGGGTCTCCACAAGAAATATGTGTAGTCCTCAGATAAAACTTTCCAACGGGCTATTGTGTACTTAAAATGGAGATCATATGCAAAAGTTACGACGTCGAGAAGTTGATGTACTAACTTACCCAAACGGGGCCCACATGACTTTTGGCGCTTCATCTCCCAGGGTTAGGTTTTTGGATGTCTAGGTTTTTTGAAATTCCTGTTTATTGTAAAAATTCCTTGAGAGCCTCATTGTAATCATCTTATGGCGAATGAGCACAACTGTCACATCTCTTTTCAGAGATAAGCCACCACCATTCTAGCAAGCTTGTTTTCCGTTGCATTTTACAGTTTCAACTTATTTCCTTATTGAATAGAAACCAATTTTACTGTATATTTGTTATTCTGTGTTAAACATCTTTTGATAATAATCTGTATTCATTTTGTTCTGCTCATAAAATCCGGATCAACATTGATGTTCTTGGAGTCTCAGGCACAAAGGGATAAGAAATTGAAAGGTTTCTTGGAGCCAAGAAGCGAACTAGGGTTTTAGTTCGCTGGGAGGATGATTTTGTTCTACTTTGGGCAAGTGGAAAAATAAGTCTTTGGAGACATATTCCAATTGTTGGCTAGAGTCGAATAGACTAAACTACAATTGATCAAATTCAAACTGAGGAGCAGGTATTTCCTTTAGTATTTTACTATGTTTTTGCTTGAATTTTTAAAACCTAAAGAGGATATATGCTTACACTAATTTCTTACTTGAACTCATCCTAGAAAAGATTATTTAAATTCAAAAGATTTATCATTTGACAAATGTAAAAGATTTATGGTTATGTTCTATGCTATTTCATTTAAAAAAAAGAAAAAAAATGTATAAAGCATAGCTCTTAAAGCTAATAAAGAACCTAGGTTACAGTTAGGATAAATAAAATATATTTAAATGAGAAAATATCACTGCATAACATGCTTCTCATGGTTAAAAACACTTGAAACATGTTCTGTTGAACTTTCCTCTTGCTTTAGGAGTTCCTCAATGTTTGGGGATTCATAATTTCCTCAAAATATTTCATCAGAATTATTAAAATTCAAAGAATTTCTTAGTTTCCCCAATTTGATTAATTAATTCTTCCAGATTTAGGCTTCTTGAGTAGGTAGACATTTCCATCCTACACCTACCTCTCCCTTATAATTGTCTTCTCTTAAGATTGAGTTTCTTCGGATTCTTGTCTGGGGACTTTTTGTTCCTACTCATCATCACTAACATCACATAGATCTATTGYAACACCTCTTGTTTGAGTTGCTTTCAAGGCATCTATTATAACCYTATAATTCATAGGATCATCTGGTGACTGGAAAATTTTCACTCTAGATGTATTTTGKCTTGCAAATAATATTTCATTTCTGCATATTGCTTTCAAGGAAAAGAAAAGAAAATTCATGATTTTTGACGTTGAGTTGTGTTTCCTAACCCCATGGTGACAAAATCAAGGGAAGCAGTGCACAAAACCCACAAAAATCACTAAACCTAAGTTTTTGTTTCATTCGCGCCTGGAGGATAAAAGAACGCTCTTAGATCGACGGTCGATCTAGCGACACATAGATCAACTGCTGACAATGGATTCTTGACCCCCTTGATCGTTCTGACTTTAACTGTGTGTGTTGGGGGGGGTCCAGAATGGTAATTAACAAGTGTGCACAGATCTATGGTCATCCTGACAGCGCGCAGATGGACGGTCTACAAATGATTCCGGACCCCCTCGACCGTTCTACCTTTAACGGTGGGGGGGGGTCCGGAATGAAGCGTTTTTTCCTGGCAGGCCCTGTCCCAATGTGTCATCAATCCATTGCATCAGAAATCCTCCACTCCAGACCACTTACCACCTCAGGGGCAGTCCGAAATACCACTTACGTCTCCAAAACTGCTCTCCCCCATTTTCACAAAACCGTTGTTTTTCCAGTTTTGACTAGTCTTATTTCAAAGCGGATTCTGGGAAAATGAAAATGAATTTTTAAAAAACGAGAGAGGTTTTTATCCATAACGGGATGAAGAACAAAAACCTCTCTTATGTTTTTCACAGATTCCATGAGCAGAGAGAATCAAAACCATCTTCGAGACCCTTTTTTCCAGTTTTTCATTTTTCTGTTACAGTCCTGATTTTGCGGGAGCTATTATGGCGATATGGAGGTGAATTTGGAGAAACCAAAGGAGGTTTTTGTCTAGAACATGCCCATATACAATAACCTCCTTCAGTTTTTTCCCAGGTGTCATCATTGAAGAGAAACATATGTCTTTGCGGACCCCTTTTTTGCATAAATTCAGCCCATTTTTCATGGCAGATAGTTCAGGATTTTTGGGGATTTGTGGTTATTTTTGGCCGAGGCGGTTGAATCTGACTTCCTAAACTTGTTGGGGGATCTCTCCTATTTATTCATATGATTTTAATGTAAAAGGTGGTTGATCATTGCACTAAGAAAGGATGTTCTCTGTAATTTTTTAGATCCACCAGTAATACAAAGGAATTGATGCACATGATTCTTGCGTCTGGACATTGGTGATGTTTTTCTTGCTATGTTAATGTTTTCTTACTTTGTTATCACTTTCTTTTCTAATTCCAACTGTTAAAAGGAAGTTAAAGAATAGAATTTACCTCGTGTACTCTGTATCTGGCCTTTTATCAGTCTGCATGTTATTCTTCTGATTTTGAGTTAAAGAAATTCTTGAATGCTTCATTACTTAAAAGAACCTCTCACCTGTTCTATCTTTCCATCACATTTTATCTTAATCGATCTAGTATCTTGGCTATCTCGCCTTGTGAAGAAGCCCTTTAAAAGTTGTTTATCTGACCTTAAGTTTTGACACAGACCCCATAGCCCAATGGGACTCTAAAGCAATCATTCAGCCAAACACCTAAAATAAAAAACAAACCTTGTTCTGCATAACTAGCCTAATATCTTATTTCAAACAAATCTAAATTTGACAGAGAGATCCCTTTCTAAGTCTTGGAGGGCTAGATCCCTGACTCGAAGTGGTTTTGATGTTGCTTCTGTGACTGCCCCCACAACCTTGGGCAAATTACAGAGTGCTAACAACATCCATTCTAACAAAGATAACTTTCAATAACTTAACAATTTCATTAGCAACACCTCTTCATTATCATCTATTCTAGAGTGGTATTCCTCCTCTTCAATGTCTGATGTTGTCCTTTATGTAAAATTTTATTTCTTCACACGTGAATTTTCTTTTCCCTAAAACTATTTTTCATCCTCAACTATTCTACCCAATGAAGTTCTCTTTAAAATAATCCTTCTCACACACTCGCAAGACCCTCCTTTGATACCAAACTAAATGAGGGTTAACCTGCTTTGATACCAAACTACTCCTTTGATACCAAACTAAAGGTTACAAAAATTCTTAGAAGAATTCTCAGAGCACACAAAAATCTAATTGGAAGCATCATACACAAGGCACAATGGAGGAACCAAAGGCCATGATTTGATACCAAACTATACAGCAGGTTACAAGAATTCTTAGAGCAGACAAAAATCTAATTGGAAGCAACATACACAAGGCACAATGGAGGAACCAAAGGCCATGAGACTCACTCTAGACCACTACCTGTGAATTTATAAGAAGGTATTTTTTTTTTTAAATATATAAATTTTCGAAAATAGTAAATAATTGAAAATAAGGAATTTCAGATTTAAAATAACATGAGAGTACAATGTTTTAATTATGGATAATACAAATCTTTTGCTGCAAAAGGATAGAACTTACACAATGAGATTTAATAACTATAAATTGTTTCACCATTAGTGATAACTTGTAAAAATTTATGAAACTTTTTTACAATTGGACGCCTGTTGCAAAAGCGAAACACAACGAGTGGACTAAATTTAATTTCAGACCATTACTGCAAGCTTCAAAGGGCGAGAAGAGCTCCTTCTGATACAATATACACAGGTCAACGCCCTTTTCAAAAGCTCAGTATGCCCGCACCAGTCTCAGCTTTGCTCTATTTCGATCACTGTGGAGTGTTGATCCTGTTGTTACCCTTCAGTGGGGTACCCTATCCTGTAGTTACCCTTCAGTGGGGTACCCTCTCAATCATCATATCTCTGCACTACACGAAGCATCTGCCTCCTCTTCACAAGGAGGTACGTAACAACAGCTACTTGAAGCAGCCCTGCAATAGATGCAAACACCAGTCCCATCCTCATCCCGCTGTTCATCCCGCCATGATTAAGTGGAGCAAGAAGAGGCGAGGAGGGCAAGGATTCGGGGAATACTGGAGGTGGCGCTGGACGCATTAGAGTTGGACGCATTAGAGTATTAGATGGCTCGGGAGGGATTTCTGGTGATTTTAATGGCGAGCCTCGTGAATTTGGTGCAGGAGAGGTCNGAGGCGAGGAGGGCAAGGATTCGGGGAATACTGGAGGTGGCGCTGGACGCATTAGAGTTGGACGCATTAGAGTATTAGATGGCTCGGGAGGGATTTCTGGTGATTTTAATGGCGAGCCTCGTGAATTTGGTGCAGGAGAGGTCAATGGGCTTATACCAATGATCAGTGAAGACGTCCATAAGATGGATATACACACGAAGAATCTCAGGTGCACGATACCTCTCGGACTCAACATCTGTGGACAGAAAACTCCCTCCATTGAATTCTTCTGCGAGCAAAACTCATCAGATGATTAATCGCTCCCCCACTCTATTCATCTGCACAAATGGTTTTTGTTTTGGATGGATACACAATGAATATGTATCTTCACTGTACCAAATCAAATTAGTATAATAATGGAGATATTACCTATTGTTCAATGGATCGTTCGGGCGTACCGGGAAGACTCAGTCCGATTCTTTCGTCGGCCGAATCGGTCGCCGCGGAGTTCCCAGTTGATCGACGGTTTACAAGCTGCCACGTCATATATTTTTTTACCGACATATTCGCCGTATCATATCCGGCTCTTACTTGGTCAAATACGTTGCAGCCCA
>SNQJ01S0039612.1:28593-73663 GCA_010110895.2 Picea sitchensis | reverse complement strand
GGCTTTAGTCCATTAGTTGTAATTATACCTCCTAGTCTCCTATATATACCAAGGAGACATTTTCATTTGGAATCATCTTGTAATTGTACATTTATGTGGGCATAAGGAGGTTGCCCCCTCGAAGAGGCTTATTATCTGAATTTTTCTCTTTTTCAAGGAGTTGAGTACTTATTCTGAGCTTTTTCTATGCTATATTGATATTTGGTTCTTAACACTAAAATAGGCCCCCGGAGCATGGTATTCCAGATTGGACAAATATCTACAACAACAAGGTTTCGGAAAATGAAACACAGACAACAAACTCTACAACAAGGTAACTCAAGACAGTGTTTTATTAATTGAAGTTTATGTTGATGATATTATTTTTGGAAGTGGTGATGACAGGTTAAGCCAACAATTTGCAAATGATGTGTAGAATGAATTTGAAATGTCATTACTTAGAGAAATATCTTTCTTTCTGGGTCTTTAGATATGTCAAAGCAACCAAGGCATTTTTATTTCTCAAACTAATTATATCCGAGAAATGCTAAAGAGGTTCGGAATGGAAGATTGCAAACCAGTTAATACTCATATGCAAGCCAATTTCAAGTTAAGTAAAGATGATGATTCAAAGTCTACAAATCGGAGGCAATATAGGTAAATGATTGGCATCTTACTTTATGTGACAACATCCATACTAGATGTAATTCAAGAAGTTGGACAAGTGGCACGATTTCAATTAGCACCAAAGGAATCACATGTTCTAGAAGTGAAGAGAATATTCATATATCTCAAGGGTATAAAAGAGTTTGGATTATGGTATCCAAAAGGAAATGATTTATGAATTATTTCCTACACAGATGCAGATTGGGAAGGTTGCATTGATGATCGGAGAAGCACAAGTGGATCAACGTTCTACTTGGGTGAGTGTTTGGTATCTTAGGTAAGCAAGAAAAAATCATCAATATCATTGTCTACAGTCGAAGCAGAGTATATTGCAGTAGCAACATGTTGTACACGGGTTCTATGGATGAAACAAACTCTAAAAAATATATAGGTTGAGTATGATGAGCCCATTCCAATATATTGCGATAATACAAGCACCATCAATATCTCAAAGAATCCAGTGATGCACTCAAAGATGAAGCACATTCCAATCAAGTATTACTTTCTACAGGAACAGGTTGTAGAGAAGAACAATAGAGTTTAATATGTGGGAACAAAAGAACAAGTTGCATATATCTTCAAAAAACCTCTTCGAAGGGAATTTTTTGAGTGTCTTTTCCAGATAATCAGAGTAATTTCTACTCCAAAATGAATGATTTTTAATGCTTATCTTATATGTCTTAGATTCACATGAGGAAGCACCACAAAGAGGACAGTTAAGGTAGGGGGAGCATTTTAACAAAGAGTTCGGTCAGGGGGAGCAGCCCCAGATGGGAAGTTACCTTTTCCATTGATGTAAAAGGGGGAGAAAATCATTAGATGCAAGATATAGATTTATATTAGATTCATCAGATGCATCATAAATATTTATATGCTTGTAGAGAGAGAACATAGTCATGTTTCCAGGGGAAGCGATGGTCACAGGGAGAGCATGAGCGATATGACTTCAGTGTTGCATCAGAGTGTTTCCATCAATGCCAAAGGGGGAGATTGTTGATTAATTGGGTTGGTTGTCATTCATTTCAGTCCTTGACGCAAGTTGGGTATCAAATTCTGGTAGCCCCAACAATATGGTTAGAGGATTAAATATTGTTTGATGTATACTAGTATGAAGGGTAGTATGTTTGCAGGTAAACATATTCTAGATGGATAGTATATATCATGCCATTTCCGGTGATATGTGGAATGTCACACAACTTCTCATGGTTAGAGATATATGGCCTTGTGAAGTTAGAGAACCCCCATGAGTTATCTAGAAGGTCAAAGAAGTCAAGTTATTCTAAAAGACCCTAGAAGAAGTTGACTAGTCAAGTGGGTGAAATAGGAGTTAATCATGGGTTAAGTTGTTGCAATAATAAAATAATTAAAAATAATATAGTTGCAACTAGAAGTGGAGAACTTAATATTTGTAGTAAAGTGGGTTAGAAGTGGACAAGTGGTTAGAAGTGGGTTAGCCCTAAAAGAAGGAAATTGTGTTAAGTTGGTCAGAACATAACTCCTTGAGGAAGCTACATGGAAGTATAAATAAGAGAGAAAGGCTCTCCTATTAACACCTATTGAGCACATTGAATATCTATTATTGTGAAAGGTTTATTGCAGGTACTCACTGATACATATGAAGTCATGCAAGTCTAAGGCAACACAAAGGGTTGACGATGAAAGTTTCGGAGTTGTAGAAAATATTAAAAAAAACCTAGGTTTGAGATGTACGTGGGTTGCAGTGGAGGAATTCACGTACATACCCGGGTTGGTAGTAGAATAGGGAATGTACATACGATGTCTGGTAGTAGAATAGGGCACGTACATGTGGGAAGAAGCCATGAAAGGTTGAGTTACTGAAGGTGCCATGTCTCCAGAGTCTGAAAGAAAGCTCCCAGGAAGGTCTGTAGTGATCAGGTACAACATATCTATCTACTGGTTCAAAAGGCATGTCTTATCTCTATGAGAAGTTGGATTTTGTTGTGTACATGAGACATGGATATGAGGGTTTGAGGATTTACCCTAGAGATTTTATTGATTGTATGGAACTTATTGAATAAGTCAGATCTACATAAATACAGTACTGGTATACTTGATATGATTCGTTGGTACATCTTGGTTCAAGTGTTTGAGGTATAACTAGTAGTATCGGTACATTGTTGAGGGTTTTTGGTTGTGAATAGTTTGTGGAGTTTTTTATGAAGTTTCGGGTTGCATATCAGCAAGAGTTTGATGTCTAGTCCATGTGAGGGTTATTATACATGTTCATGATTATACACACTTGTATGGCACATGGCTAGAGAAATATATATACACTTGATTAAGGGATATGTATGAGGATGTATGCATAGGTAACATCTACAGGTTGAATACAATCACAGGTTGCAGGTTGATTTGAAAAGAGGCAACAAAGTGTCTGAGTTTCAAAAAAAGTGAAAAACACTAGCTTTTAGAAGGTGTACATAGGCTACAATATAGACAGGTCGTGTATGTATGCGAGCTGCAACACAAACAGGTTGTGTACATACACAATTTGGAACATAGAAAGGTCACGTACATGTTGGATTTTGTTGGTACAGGAAGGGTACAAATACAGGTTGGTTATAGGATAGTGGCACATGTTACAGTGGTATATCTCACAGTGGCAGTGTGACAGTAGTTTCATCATTTTACTTATACTTCATGGCGGTAGGATGGGTCAAGAATAAGTAGTTGCAGCAGGAGAACATAGGGGGTTGTAGCTTCCTTCTAGTTGTAGCCAGAGAATTGGGGAGTTGGAGCTTCCCTCAGGTTGTAGCCTGGAAATATAGGGGGTCGAAGCCTCCTTCTATTTGTACCTAGAGAACAAAGAAAGTGGGTGCTTCCAATGAATGTAATTCTTAAAGACATATAAGAAAACACATTCTACGGTTTTCTCTCGCATTGGGTTTCCACGTAAAAATACAGGTGTATTGTGCATGTGTGTGATTGGTCATTGTTTATGGTTTATTTACTCTGCACTTATTGGATGATAATGTTATATTGATCATAAAGATAAATAACACTTACATGTTGTGGTTAAAAAGATTAAAATTTCTCTATTATTGATTCATCTCCTCTCTCAGTAATCCAACATATGCCTCTACTCATACTGCACATGAAGACAGAGAGATTATAATTTCCAGTCATGCTTATTCTCTTATGAAACAACCTTTAGATATGGTTGATGAGCATATAGACACTTTCATACAAACTAGCAGACGCAGGTGGGATTTTGGTCATCTCATTTTTTTATAGAGACCCCATTTACGACATTGAGGGCAACCCTTAAGAAAAGGGGTTTGAGTTGTCATCTAAAGAGGACTAATTTTCATGCGTATATGATTCATATGTTTGGAAGTCTGATGATGGCATGATTACAGATTTATTCAAGGATGTCCGGTCTCGACATTTTCAGGATGAATCCTAGGACTTGTGATGCATATATTTTTGGATATGTAGACTTTTTGTACGAGGACTCTCAACCACCTTCGTCCTCAATTTTGGAAGAATACCAAGACGTGGCCATATTAGAGAAATCAGAGGATCACTCTACAAAGAGGAAGTATTTTCATATTGAGGATTTCTATAGGGATTCATAGATGAAGAGGTCACATTTTTCTTTCTTTGAACATGAGCATGTCCCTTACCTCATCCCTTTTTCTCAAGAAAATCATGAGGTCTTCTTGGGATCTCTCATATATTCTTGGTCTTAAGGAAGAAATGATCATACTAATGGAGATGAATATGAACCATCATCTACACATGATATCCATCTTTGGAGATGGATTGATCAAGCTAGTGCTTACACCTTTAGGCAACATGATCAGAATGATGATTTCTTTTTTCAGTAGGACTTCCTTCCTCCGACCCATATCTCTTAATTTTATTTCACGATTGATTATTTATCTATTTATGCTCTTGATTATTTCATGCCTGACTTATCTTTGTTGTTTTACATAATTAAGCATAGGCGAAGATACTTTGACAAGATGATCAATTGGTTGCATTGGTTGTATGACTTCACCTAACATCACCTATCGCTTGATCTTCAGGGCCCCAAGGCTCTGAGTAAGTAGGTAGGTCATCTTTCTTTCCTTGCATTTTCATGTTGAATGCTCATTTTAGTTTAGATGCATTTCATATTTCATTTTTCTCTACTTTCATTTTTATTTCATGCTTAGTTTAGAATTTTTTTTTAAAATGCTAAAATTTTATTTTTTTAGATTACTTTTCACTTTTGGTTTTGGTGTATATGGACAAAGAGTGATAGAACCACCCTAGATTTTACAGTTTTTGTTTCAGTGTAGGCATAGGTATACCAGGAGATGTTGCGGTTCTCATGCACTCTACGAAGAGCACATGTCCCCAAGTAGGAGCTAGATGTTATCCCCATTTTGTGGGATAACTAAGGAGATGATGTCTAAAGGCCCTCAGGTTTCATATATGGAGTGTCGAGAGACCACGTGACTAGTAGTGTCCACTTGTACATATGTAATACAACTCTATCGCCATATTTTGGATCCATTTTCAGTGCATCCACCACACCAACTAGCTTCTGGATGACACATGGGTCTTTTTCCATGCCGTACAAGTTAGTTATTGTGGCAGGTAATCACCCTAATATTTGAGGCATTTAAGCATGTGTATTTAACCTGATTTTTATTATAGAACGCTTGCTTGGAAATTATGATTTTGACCTTGTTTCACCTTAGTGAGTGTCATATATTTCATAGTAAGTGGCCAAATTTTAGGGAAGGGTTACAACTAGGGATCCCTTGAGGGGTTATTGTACCATTCTTGACCATACTTACCACTCTCCACTCATTGCATTCCCATCATATTTCCCTCTTCTATGCCCTTTTACTTTAGTTAGCTAAGAAGGGAATGTACCTCATTTCATGGGAAGAAGGGGTTGAAGGCACAGGGGGATGGTTGCTGGAAAAAGATAAGAGAATAAAATATAAGCCTTCTAGATGCTCTCCCAGACAGGTCTTGAGAACAATGAGCTACTTCTCTTAAAATAATTGAAGACCTGAATAATATCAAACACATAATAAATATCCCACTTGAATATAATACTAACACAAGTGTGTTACAACGCTTTACATGGTTACCCCTATGGCACTTTGTGGATCTCTTCATTCAAGTGACATTGTGTTACTGCCCCCCAAGTTAATTGATTCAATATTGGGAGTGCACACGTGTTTGGATCATTAATTATTTAATAAATGGAAATAAATGTGCTTGGAAAAAGGTTGCATTGAAGAAGAAGGTACAACACACACCCTACAAAGGCACCTATAAATGAGATAATACGAGCCCTTGTATGTCATGAAACTCATTGACCTATGAAGCGTAAACCCCTATACACCTCATCATCCACTACATGGCATTGAAGGGGCATCCTTGGGAGCATCTTGTACTTGGTCAATTGTCTAGGGTCTTGGAGCATTTGTTTAATTTGATGACGTAGTTTTGATGCACATGTTTAGGTGCCTTGTTTATTAGATGCAGTTTTCACTTTCCATGATATTTTGACTTGAGATCCTTGAAGGGCATGCCTATTTGTTTTGCAGGACCTTGTTTGGTGGACAATTTTGGAGGGAAAGCCTAGCTTGGGCTTCCATGGGGCTTGAAGCCCACATGTTGGATTCCAAGGGACAACATGCCAAATCATGATGACTTTCCTTTGGAGGCATATAATATACCTTGGAATAAATAACCTATCCCTCACATGCCAAATGACTTGCCTAGGAGGGAAAAAATTTCACCTTTTGAGGCTTAACGTCACCTAGGGCTAGGGTTTGGTGGTGATAAAGAGGTTTCTCATTGACACATGGCACCTTTTGAAGGAAGGAGGTTTGGGACCATGAAGAAGAGGATTAGATGAGTGACATGTGGCCTTTGGAGGCCTAGCCATGCTTCCCCAACTCCAACGACTCGCTACAAGTGTCAAAATGTCTCCCTAAAGGGGTGACACTGCCTTATTTTAGGGCTTCTAATGTGCTAAAGTGTAAATAAAATATTATTATTTGTTTAAGGGGAAAGATAAGGGTAGTTGACCCCTTATCTTATGGTTTACCCTAAATTATATGGACAAACAATGTTTAAGACTTTTTGTATAAATAGAGATAATTTGTCTCATTTGAACATGGCTCTCCCTTGTGGAGAAGGATACTTAGCTGAAATTTTCACTACTCTTGGAGCATATCATCTCTCTTTTGCAATTGTTATGGTTTCTCTTTCTATTGATGGATAAAAGTGGTGCACTACACTTGGAGGCTTTTTCTCATGCTTATAGATGGAATTTTCTTGGTCACTTAGGGTTTTATCTTGCATCCATTCATAATTGGTAAGGAAATTTTGTACTTATTGTTTAAAATTCTTTCTTTTGCCACAATTGTTAGTGTATTAACCCTTGGAGGAGTATAAGGGCATACACCCTCCCCAAGATTCATTTATTTTCTTGTGAGAGGTCATTAATTGCAAGATTGCTTGGAGAACTTCAAGGGCATACACCCTCCAAGATCACCTTTGTTTGTTTCACAAACCCTAGGTTGTAAAAGGGATTACACCCCTAGGTTCTTTTTGGATTGAGCTCATACATATAAGTTCATATTGTTGCATACGATTTTGCTAAGAGAAGTAAAAAGGCTTACACCCTCTTAGCGTTTCCTAGCGGACCTAGCTTGCCTTGGGGAGTAAAAGTATTTACACCCCCAAAGACTTAGCTTAGTCATTACATTCTTTGAATCCACAACCCAATAGTAAGGCACTAATCATTTTCAATTTGCATTGGAGAAATTAAATTTTTGCATTGGGATATGTGAAAATACAAAGGAATCAACTAGTTCAAATTGCTTTCTTTCTTTGATGTTCTATGCTTGCTATTTCCCCTAGGGAATCTAAATTGGATAAGTGTTTCTTACTGCTATTATGATATCTTATCTACATCCATTAGGGTGGAAAAATCCCTGATCAAACTTCTCAAATAACTCTTAATTCAATTGTTAAATTTTGCTTAAATTTTTCCCACATAACCTACTAGGCCTAACACATCTTTTGGTAGATTTTGGGGAACTTTTAGTGGCTGACTTTTTTTTCTGTAATAAATAGTTTGTTACAGACAATGAGGCTGAATAATATCTCTACAATACTAGTTTTGTAACATCCTTGTTTCATTGCTGAAGTCTAATCCTATCTTACTTGAGTTGATCTAGTTGTTTCTAGTCGATCTCTTGCTCTTTCAACTAGACTTTTAGCAACTTGTTTGCAACATTCATTATCATTTTCATTGCTGATACATACTTCTACTAACTACTGCAATTAGGGAAAACAATCCTAACTTGTTGGTCTGTCATATATTTGGGCTTGTATCTTCGTTTTCCTTGTGTCTCGGTGATCACAAGTTAGTTTAATGTATTTTAGGCATCAGATCGTTAAGAATGCGAAATACATAAACTTATTATCTTGTTTGTGGAATATCAAATGCGACTTTTACTTGATGCTTATGAATGAATAAAGAGATCAGCCATTAATATCCATGCTTCAAATTAAGAGAATAGGACAGCAAAACAAAAACAAAAATAGAGACACGAGGTTGATAGCAGAGTTCACCAATCATTGGCTACGTCTATGGGCCCGCTTCCAAGTGGAGGACCTCTTTATTGCTCTTTAAAATGCTCAAAGTTCTCTTACAATTCTCTTTGTTGTTACATTAATGTGCTTCAGATATTCTTTGCAAGACCTCCTTTCTCATATTCATACATCAAAATGCTCTAAAAAACATGGCAAAATTGCCCCTCAAAACATGAGAAAAGGCCAAAATTTACAAACTGCCCCTTCAAAACCCTGTATCAAAAAGTCTCCTACAAGATTCAAAAAGCCTGGTTTATATAGATTTTGAGGCTCAAATGAGGAATCCCAACTTCCCTCAAGATCTGGCCTCTTTTTGGGATCAAATCCCCCTTCAAATGGCCTAAAATCCTCAAAAAATCCATTTTCTGGGCATAATATCAGTCAAAATCAATTCTGTAAAATTAAAAACCCACTTTTCTAAAAATTACACAGTCTAGCCCCCTACGGCTGGGCGTGCTCCCTCAAACATGGTCATATTAACTTCATATGGCCAAGCGCTAGCCTAGGATAAGCTCTAGCTCCCGGATTCATGGCGCATGGCATGTAACCACCCCCTAACCATTTTCTGGGTGATTATGCTAGGCCCACGCTCATGGTTGTATGAGTTTTAAACAAATACCATGGGTTGGGGCTTAGCCCCAACCCCCTCCCTTTTGCGCCATACATAAAGTTACACTTTATATAAAATAAAATATGTTTCATATAATAAGAACCATATGTGGCGCGTTGGTGTTTTACTATTTCTCAAAGCTTGGGCTTGGTGGGTGGTCGTGGGTTCAAAACCCATGGACCCCAAAACATTTTTAAACTTGCTATTCGACCCTGACCTAGTGCCATGTAGTTGTCCATGCTTGGGCCACGTGGCACCTCAACATTTGACCAAACTTTTCCATGTGTCCAATTCTGATTGGATCTGTCATCCACATCTGCCCAATCAATTGTTGCCACTTGTCACACTACCATTGGTCCAAGTCTGCATCATGAGGTGTCATGTTGATGTCAGCATTGAATTTTTTCCAGTCCATTGACTTTTTAGCTGTTTGAGAAAATGGTCAGAGTGCGATAACTCTCGCATACAACGTCTGTTTGAGAAAGTAAATATACTGTCAGAATCAGCGCGACAAGTCAGTTGCAATGGAATTGGTTTCATCCAATTCCAAGAACTTTGATTTTTTGAGCATTTTCTGAGCCTAGGGAGCCTCCTTGATCATTCCTCCCCACTTTGGAAGCTTTTGGACCACCACAATTCTGCTTTTACTCAGGTAAGAAGTGAGGGTACTGCCTCCCCACTTTGTCCTGTATCATCCATTCTTTCTGCTTGGACAATAATCACCTGACTAATCACAACAAACATGAAAACTGATATAGCATTGTTTATCAAAGTAATAATTTCATTTATCGCACAATCATCTACATTCTTTGTCACACTTTGCAGCCATATCCCACTGAACAACAACAAACTAATCAACAATACTGAGTATGTGAATGAAAATGACAAAATATGCTTCCCCTTTTGAACAGGTTCAGTAATCAAATTATGCAACTGAACCTCATGTTGTACCTTTGGTGACATTTCATGACTGTTTGAAACATATGGAATCATCTCATGTTTAGCATCATTAACTTTTTGTTTTGTTATAGACATAAGTGTTAAACTTTTTCTTGCATTTACCATTCTTTTTAACTGCTCTATAGCTGCAAAAGACTTGTCAGTTTTCATGCGATGAGCACGAACAATGTACTCCTTCCCATATTTCTTGAAGCAATATTTATTTTCCTCCCTGTAGAATATGGCTTTCCTATCATAAATGTAGGGGCTTCCCAAAACAATCCCACATATGTCCAGTGGCACGATATCAAGCTCTACTTCATCAACATAATTAGAAGTGATGGAAAACTTGATTTTACATTGCTTGGTTACTTGTAAATTGTTATCACCACATATCCATCCCAATGGATATGGTTTAGGATGTGACTTAGTTTCAAGTCCCAAGTTATTTACAACAACTTCACTGACTAGATTGGCTTGTGATCCACTATCTACAAGAGTATCAACTTTAACATTATGTGTTATAACCCTTATGTGGAAAAGTTCACTCCTTTTACACTCATCATTTACATCAACGAAACTAGAGGAGCTAGAACTTGCAACAAAATTTATACCTCAGATTCCCATAGCTACAACCAGTGTCTCATCATCGGAATCTGATCCAAGATCCACTTGAACTGTCGCAGTTGTGGTATTCTTCCTTTCGTGGTTGGAAAACTTCTTTGTCTTCAAGTCAGGATGTAAGAACCAACAACGATCTTCATCATGGCCTACTTTCTTGCAATGCTTGCAAGTAGGCTTCTCCTTCCTTGCTATGGCTATCTTCTTCTCTTTCCTTTGCCCGACATCCTTTCTTTGCCAAGTATCTGTAGAAACACTATCACCAACATTCCCTTTATTGGATTCAATGTGAATGGATTGTACACATAATTCATCAAAGTTAGAAGGATTTAGCATAAGAATAATGTACTTAAGATAAGAATGTAAACCACCGATATATTTTAGGAGTGTCTCTTGTGTATACAAAGGAATACCCAAATTTAATGCTTTATTACGAAATGTTTGAGTATATTCTTGTACACTTTGACCTTTTGATTGCCTTAAACATTGTCGATTCATCATTTCTTGTTGCATGTAAGCTAAAGGGTAAAAATGTTGTTTTAATGCAATAACAAAATCATTCCAGCAAGAGATTGTTTTACCACTTTTCTTAAGATCATCTCTAGTTCTGCTTTCCCACCATATGAGAGTTGTGCCTCCCAATTTGAGACTTGTTAGTTGGATCTTAGTTTCGTCATCAACAATCTTTTGTATCTTGCAATAGACTTCTAATTGTCTCACCCAATTATCTAGCTTTTCTGCATCTAATTCACCATCATAAGTGGGTAATTGAAACTTTACATCTAACTTTAATAACGACATATCAGAAGAATGATGAGTTTTTTGTTTATCCTTGGAGGAATGTACACTTGCTTCATTATTATATGATGAAGATGAAGGAGAATAAGGTTCTGAAGGTCCACCATCTCCAACTCCTCCTTTTGCTCTTACCGAAGATTCGCCTTCTTCAAATTTTTGATTCCTTCACTGTCCTCTTTTATGATAAATCTCCTCTACCATGGATTGCATCAATTTAAAGTCCTCGAAGAAATCATCTTCAGATTTGAAGGGACCCAATTTCTGTGGTGAAGACATTTCTTGCTTATGTGGTCGCCTTTGAATCTCTGTGTTTAAGAGCCTCAAGTTGGCCTTCTCCTCACTTGAGTTTTGCTCTGGTGAGGATCCAATGCTTGCAATTCCTGTCAAACCTTCAAAACCAAATTCTCTGATACCATAAAATTGATCCAAAAATGAAGGTATTACTGATAAATCGCAACTTAGTTTAATGTAATTTAGGCATCGGATTGTTAAGAATGTGAAATACATAAACTTATTATCTTGTTTGCGGAATATCAAATGCGACTTTTACTTGATGCTTATGAATGAATAAAGAGATCAACCATTAATATCCATGCTGCAATTAAGAGAATAGGAAAGCAAAACAGAAACATAAATAGAGACAAGAGGTTGATAACGGAGTTCACCAATCCTTGGCTATGTCTTCGGGCCCGCTTCCAAGTGGAGGACCTCTTTATTGCTCTTTAAAATGCTCAAAGTTCTCTTACAATGATCTTTGTTGTTACATTAATGTGATTCAGATCTGTTGTGCAAGACCTCCTTGCTCAGATTCATACATGCTCCATCGAATTTCTCTCAAAAACATGGAAAAAATGCCCCTCAAAACATGAGAAAAGGCCAAAATTTACAAACTGCCCCTTCAAAACCCTATATCAAAAAGTATCCTACAAGCTTCAAAAATCTTGGTTTATATATATTTTGAGGCTCATATGTGGAATCCCAAATTCCCTCAATATCTGGCCTCTTTTTGGGATCAAATCCCCCTTCAAATGGCCTAAAATCCTCAAAAACTCAATTTTCTGGGCATAATATCAGTCAAAAATCAATTATGTAAAGTTAAAAACCCACTTTTCTAAAAATTACACAGTGTATCCCCTTAGGGCTGGGCACGTGCCCTTTAACATGGTCATATTAACTTCATATGGCCAAGCACTAGCCCAAAGGGCTAAGAGCTGGCCTAGGATAAGCTCCAGCTCCTGGATTCATGGCGCATGGCATGTAACCACCCCCTAACCATTTGCTAGGCGGTTATGTTAGGCCCGCTGTAATGTTCCTAATTTGGTTAGTCTAGGAAACGCCACTAATGTGTGTGTAGGATAAATGATTTACAACATATAAATGATCATACAAATAATAAACGCGACAAAGAACTTCAAAGTTTGTATTATGATATCTTTGTGGATTACAAAATGGTCGAATGCGGCTGAATAAATTGACAATACTCGACTAGATCAATAGACAAAGGATCTTAGTCAGAATACAAATAAGCAACTGGGGCTAAATAAAATAACAACACTCGGCTAGATCAAAAGACAAAAGGATCTTAGCCGGAATACAAAACAACACACTGCTAGATCAAAAGACAAAAGGATCTTAGCCTAATACAAATAAGAAACTAAAAGATAATACCCGTAATATGGGAGTAATTACCTAATCAATGAAGAATGATGGAAGAAATCTAGATGATCTTCCCGTGACTAGGGTGTGTCTTTTCACACCGAAATCAGCTACAACAAGTGTCTTCCTCCTGGAATACAATCAACTATCTCTCCTAAGATGCTCGCCTCCTCAATGACAAGTCATAATCCCATCAATCATGAATTAGGTCATCAATTTTATAGATTTTACAAACCCTAAATCATGTTGAAACCCTAATTCAATCGTTGACTTCCAAAACCCTAAATCACCGTTGAAACCCTAATTCATTGTTGACTTCTATTTTTAGCTCATATAATGAATTAAATCATTTTAACCCTTTTAGCTCAATGTCACTTTCCAAGTATAACACCCGGGTGTGACCGGAGTGACCTCTAGTAACCCTCGCTTACCTCTCTTTGGCCTTGGTTGTTGTCTAATCCGGTGGTTTAGACCATTAAGCCTCCTCCTCCTCGAGCTCCTATTTGGAGACATGCAACCCTCCCTTTCCGGAATTGCTTGTCCTCAAGCAATACCAGCTCAGATGTCGCAACACCTCGCTTGTTTCCCAAGTAGCGCCCTCATCGTAGTCCTCTCCATCTAATCAACACTCTCTGATGACCCTACTACTTAGTTTCCGCTCTCGGAATTCCAAAAACCTCCTCTGGAACTAACTCCAACTGTCCTTTCTCATCCAACGGGGGAAGCTTCTCTCATGTGCTAATGAATTGTTCCACCGTCTTTTAGGCAAGATACGGGAAACACGTTATGAATCTTGCTCCTCCTCGAACCTCTAGCTCGTAAGCAACCTCACCTACTGACACGCATGATCCTATAAGGACCATAAAATATGGGCTTGAGCTTCTAAACCCCACTCTTCTTCAGAGATGATCAAGCTTGGTGTGGTTGGAGTCTCAAGAAAACCAAATTTCCAACCTCAAAGATACGCTTCTATACTCTGCATGTCCGCACTTATCTTCTATTGATTTTTTGTCGTCTGCAAGTTCTCTTTCAACAACTCGATAATCTCCTAATTCATGATCCAATCCTTGGCCTTGGGAGCTCTTTTCTTTCCTCAAGACCAAGTCTACCAAAGTGGGAGCATCGCTATCCGGGTGACAATGCTCGGAAGGGTGTCATACCATTGGACATGTGGAAGGTGGTGTTGTAGCAATGTTCTCCCAATAACCACTTTACCCACGCTCTATGTTGTCCTCCTACATAGTTTATCTCAATATTCTTCAACCCACTTGTTGACAATATCGTAAAATTTATCTCTGTTTGAGGGTGATAGCCGGTGCTAGGTGTCAACTGGCTCCCCACCAACCAAAACAACTCTCCAAAATGTCCCTATGAATCGACCGTCCTTGTCACTAACGAGCAATTCTTTGGCAACCCATGAAGTCTGGAGACCTCCCTAAAGAAAAGATCATCTGGCTACTTGAACTACCGTACTGCTGGTATGGCATAGAAGTGAGAAAAACTTGGTCAATCCGTCAACCACCACATAGATATAGTCCTTACCTTAGACCTTGGGTAGACTTCAGATGAAGTCCATAGATATACTTCCCATTTTTGCTCTGGAATGGCGGCCAGTAGACCACTGGAAGAGCATGCTCACTTGTCTCCGCTGGAAAGTCACACATTCACTGATGTACCTCGTAACACCTTGCTTGAGGCCCTTCCATGAGAACCTCTCCTGACCCATCTCAGAGGGTTTTGAAACCCTGATGGCCTGCTAGAGGAGAATCATGAACTGCGGTGAGGATCTTATTCTTAAGCCCTAAATATGGCACCAAGTAAACTCTATCCTTTTAAAATATGACATCACACGACCCTATACTCGTCATCTTGTATCTTCCCATCCATCACCACAATGAACTTGTTCTTGGAATATTCCACTAACAAGTGGGATTTCCAATCATGAAATCATCAAAGAACATGTTGAAGGTATCCCCGATAGTGCATCGCCACAATGTTCTTCTTCCCTTGACATACTCTATGTCAAAGTCAATTCTTGTACCTTCACACCCATTTCGTTGGCGCCACCGAGGTCCTTCAAGGAAATATCTTCAAATCATAGATCGGGCCTTGACCACGAATTTTCCGGGCCACCAAATATTGTCCGAACTTGGTCAAGGCATGCATGATTGCCAACATTTCTTTTTCATAAATGAGTACAACCCTTAGGTTGACTAAGATCTTAATTTCAAATACAATGGGGTGTCCTCCCTACATCAAACCTGCACCGATCCCTTCACCGGATGAGTCACAATTCTAGTACACATGGTAAGGTGAAGTATGGTAGTGCCAACATTGACAAGTGCCCATGACTTACTTCATGTGATCAAAGGCTTCCTGTGATTTATCGATCCATATGAAGGCCCCATTCTTGGTAAGATCTGTCAGCAGTGCTCCAATCTGAGAAAAACCCCAGATGAACGGCCTGTAATAGTTGCACAACCCAAAGAAGCTCCTCTCAATTGCCACGCTTTGGGCCGCCGATCAACCCGTAATGGCCTCGATTCGCTTGGTGCAACCTGCACTTCGTGCACTAATGATGTGTGGCCTGCAGTTAACTTTGTCATACCAAACTTACACTTGGACTCTTTGGAATATAATGACTATGCCTCCATGATGCCCAATACCTGCCATCCAGGTGCCCTATATGCTCTTTCCATGACCAGCCTATAGATCAAGATGTCATCAAAGAAACCAAGACTGATTTCCTTAATCGATCCCCTCAATATA
This sequence comes from Picea sitchensis, assembly GCA_010110895.2. Classification (NCBI taxonomy): domain Eukaryota; kingdom Viridiplantae; phylum Streptophyta; class Pinopsida; order Pinales; family Pinaceae; genus Picea; species Picea sitchensis. The sequence continues at coordinate 57,987 of SNQJ01S0039612.1, read as the reverse complement.
TGGTTCATGCAAGATTGGAATGTAGTGGGTGCATTGTTATCCCAAATGGCATAACTAGGGAACTTGAAGTGTCCAAATGACATCAAAATGTCGTCTCTCTATGTCCTCGCTTCTGATGCCGACTGGATGATATCCAGAGCGTAGATCAATTTTTGAGAAGAAAAAATACTCCTATGCATTTCATCCATCAACTCACAATGCATGAGATAGGGTATCGGTTCTTGATGGTTTTCTTGTTCAATGCTTGTAATCAATGCACATCCTCATGGTGCCATCCTTCTTCGTAATCCAAGACAACTGAAGAAGCAAAATGGGTTGTTGCTTGGTCTAATGTGTCCCATCGCCAACAATTTCCATGATTGCCTTCTATCTCATCCTAAAACCTCCTAAGATGACGATAGGGACTATAGGTTTTCCCTCCTCCAACTCAATGGTGTTCTCAAACCCCTTGTCAAGTGGTCTCCCCGGTGGAATTGCCTCAAAGACCCGCTGATGTCGCCCCACAAATTCTTGATCTATGTGTGGTATTGTTGTCTACCTTCTGAATCCTTTTCAGTAGTGATCAAGCATTCTATGGCATATGCTACCTCCCATGTCTAAATATCCTCTCCATCCTTTGGCCGAACTCCGTCCCGGGTGCCTCACGACATACCTCTTAGGAACAAACTTCTTTCCCATCCCCTGATCTCGAATCCCATTTCCAAGGTTTGTAGTTGGTAGTGATTTTTCCCAGTAAGTGAATCATCCATTCAACTCCTAACACCACATCTGTCCGATAGGGTCAACCACATAAAATGTTTCTCTCATTGTTTAGTTGCCTAACTTCATATCTAAGTTTGGAACTCCATCTAGACACTCCACTATGTGGAAATCTGCTAATGCAACATCAAACCCCTTAAACTCCTTTGTTTGAAGTGCCCGCCTCGATACTAGTGAAGCATTGATGAAGTTGTGTGGCCCCACCATCTATCGGGGAGATTTCCCATCAAGACTGTAATAATCCCTCTAATACAGAGGGTATCATACCCTTCCTCGGGAACACCTAAAGGGTTGCTAGACTCTCCCTTTGTCGGTTTCGTCTCGCTAGCCCGCTCAAGCAATGGACTACTAGAGGATGGCCTCACAAGCAGTATGTGTTCTACGGGGAGGCTACTCCTCTATTGGTTTTGACTCCTCCTTTGAACTAGTGGATCCAACGTCCTTCTCCTTCTCCTCACTGTCCACACTGTCTCCTGTTACCTCAATATAATGAATTTCTCCCTTGCTCATGCACCTGTAGCCTGGGACCAAAGGATCTCAGCCTAAAGCAGCCTCATAAGTTGTCAGCCTAGTCTCATCATACAACTCTTCCTTGCCCTTTCCATTCTCTCCGAATGGCTTCTCTCTCGATCCCTCAGTACAAGTGATTGGATAAATTTAGTCTTTGGCATTTTCGAGTCTCGCTGGGATTCAAGTGTGAAGGGATGGCATCCTGTAGTGTGTGAGGTATATATGCCTTCACCCATCCTCTAAAAGGATCTATGAGTCCCTCTGAATAGTACAGATTACCCGCCTCATATATCTTTCACTGCCATGGCTACCTACTAAAACTTTGTGATGAACGCCTCTACTGTGCCATTGTCTCAACTGGGCTAGATCCCCTAAGTGTATCTCGATCCCTTCTGTCAAACTTGTCCATGAGCCATTCAGAACTCCCTATAGGAGGTGATACCGCATCAGGACCCAATGTCAATGCCCATGATACTCACCACTGTGTGCCTCACCCTCCAAGTGTAAGTTCGAAACTGACTCTCTGTCTCGATCATCGGGTTGAGCTTGTAATATGTGTCTAGCTTCCGTACCCAAGCTCGCTTTGCAGTATTTTGATGATCCAATGTAAAGAAGGGATGGTGAGTTTCAACTTTTCGGATGAAATCGAGGTTATGCCTTGTTGTTGTTGTGGTCCTCCTGCCTCATGCTCTCTCAGTGGTTCCTGAACTGAAATCCAGTGCATCACCAAGGTCATGTAATCGATGGAAGTCATGAGATCTCAATGTTGCATACCCTCCTATACTTTGCAATGTCGCCCCAGATGAGTGGGTGGCCGTGTTATTGGTGGCGGTAAGCATCAAGTTCTCTGAAACCGGGAAACAAGGGTCCGGGAATCCTACTCGCAGAGGTGTATGTGCAAGAGGGGTGGCCGGCTCCATCACTGCTCTCAAGTTCCCTTGTGTTGCATGCAAGACTTGTGTGTCCGGGTGCCCACTCTAGCCAATCTATCAACCACTGTGCTAAGGAATGAGACATGGTCCATTGACTAGATAACATATCACTGATAACCAGCATGAAAGTCGCTCTTTGGATCTACAGGGCCTTTCCAATGCCTTCTCGTCGCCATATCTCAGTTTCCTCTAGCATCCTCTCTCAGCCTCACACTCAGCCTCACACTTTTCCCTTCTCTGCCTTCAGGTGCCTCTTCCTTCCTCCGAGCTAGGAGGAAGGGGAATCATGCCTATGCCTTATTTCCTTATGCCCCATGTAAGTGACATATTCACACCTACGCTCACAACCCTCCGGTCTTCTTCTACACTCATTGTCTTTAGTCACAGTCATAGGTGACTAAAGCTCTGGAGCACACTATAATGTTCCAATGGCTAGTATAGGAACACTCTAATATGTGTGTAGGATCAATGGCTTACAACATATAAATGATCATACAAATAATAAATGCGACAAAGGACTTCAGAGTTTATGGCTTATGATATCTCTGTGGATTACAAAATGGTCGAATGCGACCGAATAAACCGACAATACTCGACTAGATCAACAGACAGAAAGGATCTTAGCCTAATACAAATAAGCAAATCATGCAATAATAAAATAGTAACACTTCCCAGCCTAGATCGAAATACAAAAGGATCTTAGCCGGAATAAATAAGCAACTAAAAGATAATACCCATAATATGGGAGCACCGCTAATCAATGAAGAATGATGGAAGACTCGTCTGATCTTCTCGATGACTAGGGTATGTCTTTCAACACCAAAATCAACCAACCGATGTCTTCCTCCTGGATTACCAAACTCTCCTAAGATGCGTCTTTCTCCTCAATGACAAGTCATAATCAGAATAATGATGAATTAGGTCGCTAACCCTTTCCTTTATAGCTTCCAAACCCTAAATCATGTTGAAACCCTAATTCACCGTTGACTTCCAAAACCCTAAATCACTGCTGAAATCCTAATTCATTGTTGACTTTATTTTTAGCTAAATGAATTAAAAGCTGCTTAACCTCTTTTTTAGCTCAATGTCACTTTCTCCACTCAATATAACTGTGGACTAGAGTGACCTCTAGTAACCCCCTTGCTATCTCTTGGCCCCGGGCTATAGTCTACCTGTAATGCAGTTTAGACCGTTAAGCCTCTCCTCTAGAGCTCCTATTTGGAAAGGTACATTACACCCTGTTCTAGTTGTATGAGTTTTAAATCAGAATATGTATTGGGGTTTAGCCCCAGCTCCCTCTCCCTTCCTTTTGTTTCATACATAAAGTTACACTTTATATAAAATAAAATATGTTTCATATAAGGTTAACCATATGTATGCTGCTATGCTTGAATATTTCTCAAATCTGGTTTGGTGGGTGGTCAGTGGGTTCAAAACCCATGGACCCCAAAACATTTTTAAACTTGCTATTCGACTCGAATTGCCATGTGGTTGCCCATGCTTGGGCCACGTGGGACCTCAACATTTGACCAAAATTTCCACGTGTCCAACTCTTATTGGATCTTCCATCCACATCTACCCTGTCAATTGTTGCCACTTGTCACACTGTCATTGTTCCAAGTCTTCATCATGAGGTGTTGTTGGTGATGTTATGATGTCGTCATGCTGAAGTCATCATTGACTTTTTTCCAGTCCTTTGAATTTTTAGCTATTTGAGAAATGGTCGAGTATAATAACTCGTGATACAATGTTCGCTTAAGAAAGTAAATATATTTCTCGAATCAACACGAATGAGCTAGTCGAATGGAATTGGTTTCTTTCAATTTTGAGAACTTTGATTTTGAGCATTTTCTAAGCCTAAGGACCCTTGATCACTCGGGCAGGTACAATCAACGTTGACAATGTATACTTCTTCTTGGAAACCTTGGCTACCATCAAGACCTTATTCAACTCCTTCTCCACATAAATAACTTGACCTCAGAGGGCATCCATTCATACATCACATTTTCCATCTCATTCCTAGGTCTCTAGGATTCCCCCCTTGAGTTGATTCTATCCTATCTAAAGTGATGGGAATAATTCGGCCAAGGTGACAAGTGTTGGGTAGGGATTCTCAAAGTTGTTGCCATTTGGTGGTTGGATCAGGATTTTCCTAACCTACAACTTGTGCGATAACACTCACATGCAAGTAGGAAATAATATGTATTTCATGCTCAAATTAAACCAACTAAGGAGATACAACAAGGTTGCTAGAGGCCCATTGTTGGGAAATTCAATTGCTTAAATTGATTTCATTTAATTATCAATCAGGGATGCTCATAAGTTTGTGATGATGCCAACAAAATATATGCAGAGTAGGCATCTAACCTAATATAAGAAAATTCAATCAAATCCTAACTCTTTCATTCCACTTAATAAGACTTAGTTGTTGTAGGAAAGAAAATAATAGCTCCCTTACACGAGGTCCTCTCATGATGTTTCACAAAACCCATCAACAATCAAGATCACTCTAAGTAAACACTCATGCATTGAAAATAAATACACTTAAAAGGGTTTAGTTGTTGTAGGCATGAAAACAATAGCTCCCTTACGTGAGGTCTTCTCGTAATGTTCCAAATAACCTATCAACAATCAAGACTATCAAATAATTTAATAAAACAATAAAGCATATAAACCTATTCAAAGCATTAGAACAAGAAGAAATTGCTACTATGATCTATTTGGAGTTAGCTCAATTCTCCCAAGAACAAAGTAACACATAAACTAAAGAATTTTAAATCTAAACTAGAGAATGGAAACCGATGTGAAAATAAAGCTTGATTCTTATTCCATCATAAGTTGGACACAATGCCTGTGAGTCCTCTTTGAAATGGAGGAGGCACTTATTTATACAAAATTTCAGATAACTTAGATCCACAAATCTCTCCTAGATCCAATAAATCTCTCATTTGGTTATAACCATGTGCTCACACCTATCATGCGATATCTCTACAAATCCTCTCAAAAATATTTCTTTCATGATTAATATCCATCCAAGATATTTATAGATCTCCAAAATCTTCATCAAATCTTCAAAGGGTTGAATAAGAAATTCGAATTTGAGGCTTGATGGTCAAATTTGACTTGGTTGGAGTCTTCAAATACACCTATAAACATCATGAAACTCATCCCACTTTCATATATAATTGTAAACATGTCATTTTTCCAATATTTAATCGTAAATTCACTCAAAAAAAAAACACTAAAATAGATGCATTGGAAAATAATATGTCTAAAACCCATGTAATCATGAAAATGGTTTAATTTAAGGGTATGGGAAAGTGGAATATGGTTAAAAGTGAAGTGAAACTAAATTCAAAGTGAAGTGAAAGGTTGGTAAAAGATGGTACTTTGGCAACCCAACACCCACTTATAGGGGCACTTAGAGTAAAATAATCTCCAAAGAATGGTGGAACATAAATATTTTGTCTGCAAAAGTGAGGGGGTTGGGTAGTTAATGATCTAAACCTAAGAAGACTTGAAAACTTGAATAATTATTGCAAGTGAAATGTTATGTTTAAAGCAACAGGATCAATTTCCAACACATAAATTAAGGATTACTTATGCTAAATAATAATTATAGACAACAGCATAAGCAATGGAACACGACATAAACACAACAACTTGATAAAGGAGTTCACCCCTCTCTCTGGCTACATCTCCTCGGTACCAGCCTTCCAATGGATCATTATTATTAAATTGCTCAAAGTGCTCAAAACATGCCTTACAATGCTCAAATGACAAACCGACCACCCAATGGCTTCCCAACGTCCCAAAACCCCCATCTGGGCTCTTTCAACACCTCAATCAAAATGAAGAAGTTAGCCTCCTTGAAGTCTCCCCCTTCAACTTTGTTGTCTCTCGTTCTACATATCGCACCTCATTAGCAACCTGGCTCACACGCTATTTGCTTAAAAACTTAGTCCCGCATTAATAACCACAAGATCGCAGACAAAACCGTGAGGGATCTGCTATGGCACGCTAGCCCCTAACCCATTTCTAAGATCTTCATATGGCCGTAGGACCAAAAGTTGGGCGGAGAAGTGGTTAATCTGTTTGAAAACCGTGGAAACCACCACAACCAATACCCACGCGCATATTCACGCTCCACACAACAGTTATGGGTTAATAAATATGGTTATGTGCACACATATAGTCTGTGGGCTATATTCAAACCCAAGAATATTGGTTAACACCAATTAACATATGAGCCACGGCCTGGTATGTTTTATGAAAGAACCATGGTCCGTAGCTAAGCCCTCAGTCCGAATTTCCGCCAATAAGCAAATACAAATACAACTTAAATATAATGTTTCCCACCTACCTAACAAGGGACAAGTGGCGGAAGTTACATGGAGTTTCATGAGCTTTATATAGGGAGGTCCGGGTCTAACCCATGTGGACTCTATATCATTTTATATATACAACCATATAAACCAAATATATGGACACGTGGCGCCAATGGGTTGGGCCAAGTGCGTGTCCGCACATTATTGGCTACAAATGACACGCGTCACCACCCGATTGGACAACCACCAAACAATAAAACGCAAGCACATCATCCACTGGACATGTCATCATGATGGTAATGGCCCCTCCGCCACGTCACCATATCGACTATAAGATATGTGTACAATCAAAGATCCAAAATTTCGTTGCTTTGGCTTACGATGATCGCTGTATAAGTCCCCCATAATGGACTCGCTTTGTGAAAGTAAATATACCACCAAAAATCAGGAAGACGAGACAGAATCAATGGCACTATTTTTGTCACATTCCAAGCACTTTGAAAATTGAGCAAAATTTAATCCCCCGGGACGTTGCTCCCCATTGGGAAGCTTTTGACCCTCCAAAAGACTATTCCGCCTATGTGAAGATGAGGGTAAGCATAGTCTCACCCTTCCAACCTCAATCCATCACCTTTCGATTCGCCCCTTTAAGCACCCCAACCGCAAATACCCGCGATTTCCTCGCTCTCAAGTTCGCGACTCCGCCAAGTATGGTGTCTTCAGCTCAAGTAGATACTTTGGAGAAAATCATTCATGGAAGGAATTTTGAACATGCTCTCCTTGATCATCAATCAATGGAGGCTCATAAAACTTCAAATTCTCAACATTAACAACCGCATAAGCATCCGCAGATATATGAGGCAATTTAAATCTAAAAAGCATTGTTACCAATCTTGCCAACAATTTTGAAGGGACCATATCGAATTGGTTTCCAATTTTTACCTTCTCCTTAAGCCTCACTTTGCCGAGCAAATCCATACTTCATCACCAACTTCAAACTGTGATCAACACGATGCTATTCATGTCTCGCCAGACTTAGCCCACCTCTTTTCCAACCGCTTCTGTACCCACCCGAGCAAATCGAGTAAATTTGTTCGATGAACTTCTCTGCTCGATCAATATCATATTGCCCATCAACAACAATATCTTTCCCAAAGATGAAATCTAAAGGCTAATTTGGGCAACAGCCAAAACATGTTCAAATGGCTTAATGCTTATGCCGAAGAGTGCTTAGCTCGGATTGTAATGCGATGTCAACGTGAAGTGTAAATGTTCATCCTAAAGCTTAGGATGCTTTCTGCAATAACAACGAAGAATATGCACCACTATACGATTCACCACTGGGTTCAATTCATCCGGTCACGGATGAAACGCCGTGCTTTTTTTTAGTTTGGCGTCCATGAGTGCCCACAAACTCACCAAAAACTTCCAACAAATCGGTGAACCTTGACCGAATGATGGACTTGGGCAAACCAAAATGCACTCCAAACATTTGAAAGAACAACCTGCGGTCGTTTGTTCTACTGTTACTCGCTTAGTACAAGGCATCAAAATACACATCTTGCTAAAATGATCAACCACAACATAATATAATCATGACCTCTTCTCGATATAGGTAAACCACCAACAAAATCGCCCATGGGAAAGTATTTCCATGGTCGAGAAGGAACTGAAGTGGAGTGTACAAACCCAACTTTCGACATTTGGTTTACTTGTAGCACACAACTAACATCCCCGAACATATCACGAACACTTTCGTTCATCTTAGGCTAGTAGCAATATCTTTGCAAATTTTCCAATGTCTTTCTTACACCAAATGACTGGCAGAGAAGAATGTGCTTCTCTTTATGATGTTGATTCTTTCTCCTCAGGGAATACACAACTTGCCAAGATGATACAAGAGATTATTATGCAAATGATAATCCAATTCTTCAACATGGTTAGAGGGGTACAAAGTTTCATACACTTCCTTCTTAAAGTCAAGATCTAAAGCATACTGCTCTATATAACTTTTATGCATTATAGGACTTTGCTTAAGAATAACCGGCACCAATAGGCTCCGACAACATATCAAGAACTTGTTAAAAATGCCCTTTCTTATACTTAATAATCAAATGAAATTGTTGAAGAAAAAACCCATCCATCTGAAGTTCTTAGCTTGTTGTAGCTTTGACTATGATTGTAAATATTGCAAAGGTTGATGATCTATGTATCAATGGTTTCTTTTCCTTAACAAATAATGCTTCCATTTCTTAACACTTTGAACCAATGCATAATTCCTATCATAAGTAGGATAATTAATCACTGCACCATTAAACGTCTCAAAATAAAAACAAATTGGCTTACCATACAAGCAACACCGCCCCATCGCATAATTACTTCTGTGACCACCTCGATTTCAAAAGGTTGTCTTAAATTTGGAAGTGCAAGAACCGTTGAACCCATCTTCTTTCTTTCAAAGTATCAAAACTCGTTGTTGCTTGCCTCCCATTGAAAGCTTGCTTGACACTTGTCACAACATGTAGTATACCGCAGAATGGACTAAAAGTTAGCGATAAACTTTCTACAATATTGGGATGCTCCCAAAAACTTCTTACCTTTGTCACATTACTGGTCCGGACCATTCCACAATAACTTTAACTTTGAAGGATCACTTTTAATTCACCTCCACCAACAATATGACCTAAGATAAGCCAAGTTTTACTAAATTCACATTTGGACAACTTCAAAAACAGCTGCTCTTTCCTCAAAACATCCAAAACTTTTTACATGTTCAATATGCTCTCCACCAGATTTAATGAAAATCAAATATCATCTAAGTAGACAATAAATAAATCATCCTAAAAGGTCTCACACATCATTCATTACTCTCATGAATGTAGCAGGAGTATTGCAAAGTCCAAAAGGCATTACCATCCATTCAAACAAACCTTGCTTAGCTCCAGTCAAGCTCTTCCATGTGTCGCCTTTCAAAGAATCCCGCTGACCGATGATAACCACTCCTTAAATCTAGCTTAGTGAAATATTTTGTATCTTTAATTGATCAAGTAAATCATCAATTCATGGAAGAGGATAACGATTTTAACTATAATTTTGTTCAAATCCCTTAAATCAATACACATTCGCCACGCTCCATCCTTCTTGGAACCAACACAATTGGAGAACCACATGCTAAGAACTTGGCACAATTACCCCTTTGTCTAATAACTCCAGAATTTGTTTTTTAATCTCTCAATTGATATTTTAATTACATGATTACACAATAGATTATTTTAATTTAAATGGTTTGAATAAATTATTTACCAACCCCTTCATTTGCCCCGTGATTTATGATTGATAAGTTCATCTTCTTAGTGTGAGCTTTCACAACATACTCAACCCCATCTTTAAACAAATGATACTTATTCCCCCGACGATAATATAGCTTTCCTATCATACAAATAAGGACTTCAAAACAATGCCCACATATATCCAACTAATCACATCCAACTCTACTTCATCAACCAAAATTAAGGGCTTATAGCTAACCTAAGTTTACACTTCCGGTTACTTGTAACTTAGCATTATCACATATCCAACCAAGAGGGTATGGCTTAGGATGTGGACTAGTTTCCAACTTAAGTTTCTTTTACAGCCTTCCCAAATAAGATTTGCTTGTGACCCCGAATCAAACAATGTATCAATCTTTGTATGTTTTGAAATAACCCCTTATATGAAAAGTTCAATTCCCTTTGTTTTCTCCCTCGCTGAGTTACATTGACATTTTCTTACTACTTGAAGAGCTAGTACTTGCATCATAATTATTACCTTGGTAACCCATCGCCGTGATCTTCATCTCATCACCGCATCCAACTCCCCAAATATTGTAAAACAGTCACAACAGCCTTTGACTTCCCTTTGTTGTTGTAGCCAAACTTCTTGGGTCTACGCTCATGATGAAGCTTCCAACAATGGTCTTCATCATGGCCATCCTGAAATGTTTACATGTGAACTTTTCTCCCTCCTTCTTCACAAGAGCATTCTTCCCCTGCCATTGCCTTTTGAATTTCTTCTTCCTTTGTCTCCATTATAAAATGTCTTCTTGCTGCCCTATTGAGGAGTATTCTCCCCTCTTGCTTCCAAATGAGTAGCCTCACACAAACTTCATCTAGACTGGTGGGATTAAACATAAGTATAGTACACCTCAAATAACTATGCAAAGCACCAATATATTTGAGCAATGTTTCCTCGTGGAAGACAAATCAACTCCCAAACCAAAGCTCTTCCTAAACTCCTGAGTAAAACTTTGTACATTCTATCCTTTGGCTTGTCTGTACCTCTGCCATTCCATGGTTGCCTTTTTGTTTATAAGCTAATGGACAAAAATGTTTTTTAATTGCTATTATGAAATCATTCCAAGAAAGCAAAATTTTTCCATTCTTTTTCATTTCTTTCCCCGTCTTAGATTCCCACCAAATAAGTGCCGAAAGCCATCTAATCTTAATGAAGCTAACCTAATTTTGGTTTCACTATCTTGAATCTTTTGTATTCTAGAATAGACTTCACTTTGACATATCCAAAGGCCTAACTTTTCAAGTAACTTCTCCACATTATAAAGTGGCAACTCAAATTTTATATCGTTTTAATGAAGGAATTTAAGGAGTTTTACCATGCCCATTGGGAAGATGTTTCAACTTGAAGAAGAAGAAGAAGAAGATGATGATGATGAGGAGGAGAGGGTGGTGGAGAAGCACCATTCTCTCCATTTCTGCCTGGAGTTTTTTCACCACCGCTTCCCTTATGCATCGAAGGGTTAGAGCCTTCACCCCGCGACATCATGGTCTATTCCATATGACTTTCATCATATCTCTATCCATGATAGTCTCGCCTCGAAGTCTTGTTCTTCATCTCTAACATGTTCATGATCTTTTGGATGTGCCATGCTTGGTGAATGTCTCTCCGCAATCCTTATGTGAATGAAACTGCTTCCTCCTTGTTTGATAAGAACTTGGCTCCACAAGTTGACCTTTCCTCTTGTGAGTTTCAACCTAGAGCATCGTAAACAAAACTTGCAAACAATCAAGTCTTCAAAACCACTCATACCAACTTGATCTAAAATGAAGAAGACTTTGAAAAAATTGAATAATTATTGCAAGTGAAATGTTATGTGTTTAAAGCAACGGATCAATTTGTAACACATAAATTAAGATTACTTATGCGAAATACACATAGACAACAGCGTAAACAATGCACATCAACACATAAACATAGCAACTTGATAAAGGAGTCACCCCTCTCCTGCTACATCTCCGGTCCAACTTCCAATGGATAATTACTATTAAATTACCCAAAGTGCTCAAAACATGCCTTACAATAATCAAATTGACCAACAGACTGCTACAATGAATTTCACCAACCCCCAAAAACCCCCTTCTGCTAATTCTTTCGGCACCTCAATCGGCCTAAAAAATGAAGAAGTTAGCCTCCTTGAAGTCTCCTCTTCAAGCTTTGTCGCTCTCTGGTTCTACAAATCGCACCTTGCTTAGCAACCGCTCACACGCTTATTTAAGCTGCAAAAATTAGTCCCATACTTAAACCAAGACATTCTATTAGTAAACTGTGGACGGTTATGGGCTGTACTCTAACTCTTCTAAGAGACTTGGGAGTATGGCCATAGACCAAAGATGGGCTGAAAAGTGGTTAATCCGGTTGAAAACCGTGGAAACCACCACAACCAATACCCACGCGCATATTCACGCTCCACACAATAGTTATGGGTTAATAAATATGGTTATGCACACACATATAGTCCGTGGGCTATATTCAAACCCACACGCAATATTACAATACCAATAAACATATGGTCAACGATCATATATGTTACAAAGAACCGTGGGTCGAGGCTATGCCCTGGCCCGATTCCCCCGCCAATACAACACAAATACAACTTAAATATAATGTTTCCCGCCTTCCTAACAAGGGACAAGTAGCGGTAAGTTGGCTAGCGGAGTTTCAATATGAGAGATTTATATAGTGGGGAAGGTTCGGGGGTCGAACCCCGCGGACTCCCCATATCATTTTATATATATACAACCATATAAACCAGTCATATAGTGACATGTGGTGCCAATGGGTTGGGCCACGTGTCCTCACATTATTGGCTACAAATGACACGTGCCATCACCCGATTGGACAACCACCAACCAATAAAAATGTGCCACGTCATCCACCTGACATGTCATCATGATGGTACGGCCCTGCCACGTCACCGTACAGACTATACGAACAGGTACAGTCAACATCCAAAATTTTGCCTATTTTGGCTTGGCGGACAGATCGCGATAACTCCTTCATACGAACTCCGTTTGCGAAAGTAAATATATCGTCGGAATCGGGAAGACGAGACGGACGCAATGGCACTATTTTCGTCGCATTCCGAGCACTTTGAAAATTGAGCAAAATTTGATCCCCTGATCAGTTAACAAAGAACATTAGCCCTAACTAGACTTTTTAAAACTAAGAAGCTAGATGTAATTCTTTTGTAGGAAACCATATGTAATGGACATTTGATAGTTGATAAATTATGGAAATGTTTTAAGGGTTGGGAATTTTCATTCATTGATTCTAATGGGCTAAAATGGGGTTTTATAAGTGGATGAAACTCTAATTTACAACCATTCAACTCTTTTTCTATGATTTTAGGTCTATGCACTAAATTTTACAGTAAGATTCTGGATCAGACAATTGTTTTGTCAAATGTGAATGAACCATATGATGGAAAGCAAGCTTTTTGGGATAGGATATTCGATATGCAATTTTTTATTGAGTGAAGGTTATTTTGGGAGGTGATCTTAAGTTTACCTTGAAAATATTGGATGTATTGGGAGAGAGAGCCAGAGTGGATAGGATAGTAGATTACTTCTTTCATTGGATAGAAGTGGTTGGATTGGTTGGTGTGGAACCTTCCAAACTTAACCCCACATGGTGGAATAATAGAGTTGGTAGGGATGAAATGGCTTAAATACTTGACAAGTTTTTAGACTTGGTTCCACTTCTTCAGTATATTGATAGATATAGATCTTGGATAGAGGAGGGAAGGATATCAGATCATAGTCCTATTTTTTTACAGTTTGAGGGAAACAATCATAAGCCTAGGGATACTTTTAAGTTAAATTCAAGTTGGTTTAAGCATCCACATCTATTTGACCTTCAAATATGGGAATATAAAAATTAACTTGTACCTTGAAGGGAGAGGTTCCTCCAAAATGGTCGCTTAATGAATATGCATTTGTTGCTATCGCCAGGACTTGAAGGATGTGTGCAAAATTCTCCATCATTTCATCCCTCAGCTGCGTGATAGCTTGCTCAAGAAACATGTTAATAGAATATTTTGCTTCATCGTTTTTCTTTTTTGCCGCTATCGAGATTTCTTGGGTGTGCGAGAGTGATTGTCCTCAAGAGAGACAATATCGAGACCCAAATGGCTATACTCGAACCTCGTCGGGGACATGCGCTGAAAAAAAATCAAAGGAAGCCTACTCTGATACCACTGATCCATATTATTTTTAGAACGAAATGAAAGCAGAGATTTTACAATGAAATACTCATAGAAATTTCCAGAAATAGAGAGATACAACAATACATGATTTCTATTAATGAAAGAATTGTATAGAGACTGTAAAAATACATAATGCAAGACTCGCTATAATGGTGGAAACTTTATCTCTGAGAAGAGATGTGATGGCTACACTCATTCGCAAGAAGACGATTAAAATGAGGCTTTGAAGGAATTTTTATGATAAACATGAATGCAAAAACCCTATACATCCAAAAACCTAACCCTATGAGATAAAACACCAAAATTCATGTGGGCCTCGTTGGGGTAAGTTAGTACATTAACTTCCCGGGGTCGTAACTTTTGCATACGATCTTCGTTTTAGGCACGTGATAGCTCGTTGCAAATTTATTTCCGAGAACTACGCATTATGCTGTCAAAATTTGACTCTGTCTACAGTTTGACTGTGGCAAGCCAATAATGTTTAGATCCCCAAAATGACCCTGGAAGTACAGAAAGATGTGATGACATGAAAAATTCCAAAATAATTTAGTTGGAATAGGTGGGTGGCCCCCAATATCCACCTGAATGTTGTGTAGGGATTTAGGATAGCCCCGTAAGTGAAGAACCCACAATTACAAAGAATTGTCCCTATTACAAAGAAATGTGTTGAATTGAAAAAAGACAGCATGAGCCATTCATAAGTTGGAACAGGTGGGTGGCCACCAATATCCACCTGGATCAATCCTCCCCCCTTAGGAAGTAATGGTATCCATTGCGTTGAGCGCTCGTGGAAGAGGGAAAAATGTTTTCTGAATCTGAATCTTGGTGAGTTGTGTGCCTTGTTCGGAAAGTTGTGCTGCTTGGTCTGTGGAAGGCTGCCACAAACCTGTTGTTGGCAGGGTTGAATCTGTTCCACCAACCTATTGTCTCTAGGCTTGACAGGGCATTGTCTAGGCACCATTGTAGGTGAAGAAACAATATCTTCTTTTTCTTCTACAATCTGCTTCTATTGGATAGAAGGTGTTGAGGCTACGGTGGTTGTAGTGGCCTTCTATACATCCTTTGAATAGACTGTGAAGAGGATGAATTTTTCAATATGAGATATTACCTTGAAACACTATTTTGGTGGAACAATAGTCAGAACTACCTGTGGTATCCTCTAGACCTGACTCCCCAGAGTAATAATGACACTATGGGGTCTAGACTCATAAAAAACATGACATTTCCACATATCTGGTTGGACCAAAACAACATCACAGACATAAAGAGGGGAAACATCACACACTACCTCATTCTTGAAGGGTTGGATGCCATAGGACATGTGACACTATTGGCTGACATAGAGATCTCGTCCCTCATGAAGCCCCCCGATGTTGTATGGCTGCAGGTGTGGTGTTTTCGACAACCCCAAATGTTTGACGACCTCAACTAAGATGATGTTCTTCTGGCTGTCGTTATCAACAATGAAATGCAATGGGGTCACCTTCAACCACATCTATGAATGGAAGAGGCTCTCCCCCTCTTCACTATCTATTGGTTCTTCTAGTTGAATTGTCGGGGTTGCAACAATAGCAGTGGGGTCTGCGTCGATGATCTGTCTATTTTCAATATTTTCTGGATCAGATTTTGAATGAGGGTTCGACTCCTTGTCTTTGACCTTGACCACCAATTATTGTTTCGAGCGATATTCATCGGTGTTGTGCCATGATATTTTGTGGAAGTCGCACCACTTCCCAGTGTCATTCTTTGTCTTTCCTTTACCCTTTTTTTCCTATGTCTTGGACTAGTTGTTTAGAGGTTGTTGGTTAGGGTTGTCTTTACCATGCTTTGGTTGTTGCGGATTTGCAGACCCAAATTCCCATTTGTTCTAGTGCCTAAATTTCTGTTCAATTTTGACAGCATATCGATACGCAGCTCCCAATGATGAGATGTTTAGGAAATCCATTTTGGTTTTGATGTACCTATGTAGAGCTCCATGATATTTCAGAAACATATGCCACTAGCATTCTTTGATACCTAGCTTGGTGTGTAAGGTATGTAAAATATTTGTGAACTCTGGCACTTTTTGGCTCTTCTCTTGCTGCAGTGTGGTCCATCTCATGTATTGGTCTTCATAGTTATCAACAGGGTAGTATTGTTCCTTGACTACATCCACAAAAAAATCCCAAGTGGGCTCGGTCCCATATATTTCAAATTCCTCTATGGAACTTTTCTCCCATTAAGTTTCCCACCAATGTTTGACATGGGGGAGAGCCTTGAGAAGTGTGAAGGTGATATTTTCCCTGTCGGAAAATTTTTGAACAGAGAAATAACCCTCTAATAGATTTAACCATTTTTCTAGGGAATCCGCATCTATTTGACCTTCAAATATGGGAATATCAAAATTAACTTGTACCTTGAAGGGAGAGGTTCCTCCGAAATGGTCACTTGATGAAGATGCGTTTGTTGCTATCGACAATCTTTGAAGGATGTGTGAAAAATTATCCATCATTTCGTCCCTCTGTCGTGCGAGAGCTTGCTCAAGCAATAGGTTAATAAAATATTATGCTCCGTCATTTTTGTTTTCTTCCGCCATCGAGGGTTTCTTGGGCGTACAAGAGTGATTTTCCTCAAGAGATACAATCTCGAGACCCAACTGGCTATACTCGAACCTTGTCGAGGACATGCGCTAAAAAGCGATCAAAAGCAACTTGCTCTGATACCATTGATCCAGATTATTTTCGGAATGAAATAAAAGTAGAGGTATTACAATGAAATATTCATAGAAATTTCCAGAAAAAAAGAGATACAATAATACATGATTTCTATTAATGAAATAATTGTACAGAGACTGTAAAAATACAGAGTGCAAGACTCGCTAGAATGGTGGCAACTTTATCTCTGAGAAGAGATGTTACAACTATGCTCATTCGCAAGAAGATGATTACAATGAGGCTCTGAAGGCCTTTTTATGATAAAAATGAATTCCAAAACCCTAGACATCCAAAAACCTAACCCTAGGAGATGAAACACCAAAAGTCATGTGGGCCCCATTGGGGTAAGTTAGTACATTAACTTCCTCGGGTCGTAACTTTTGCATATGATCTCCGTTTTAGGCACGTGATATCTCGTTGGAAAGGTATTTTCGAGAAATACACATTATGTTTTCAAAATTTGACTCCATCTACAGTTTGACTGTGGAAAGCCAAAAAAACACTTTTTAGAGCCCTAAAACGGCCCTGGAAGTACAAAAAGATGTGTTGACATGAAAAAATCCAAAATAAGCTAGTTGGATTAGGTGGATGGCCCCCAATATCCACCTGGATGGTGTGTAGGGGTTCAGGATATCCTCATAAGTGAAGAAGCCACAATTACAAAGAATTTTCCCCATTACAGAGAAACATGTTGGATTGAAAAAAGACAAGATGAGCTAGTTGGAAGTTGCAACAGGTGGGTGGCCACCAATATCCACATGGACCACCAAGAGTTAGTAAAACAAAATTGGAGATACTATGATAGAGAAGGTAGAGGGATTGTAAGAATTTTGTTTTCTTTCTCTTTGAAGGTTGTTAAGGAGAAGATGACGGCTTGGGTTGGGGAAAATCATAGGAACATGGATAAACATATTTAAGAAATTGATGCAGGAATTGTTTCTCTATTAAAGAATAATACTAGTGGGGTTTTTAGTGAGGAATACCTAATCAGTATCAATAATTTGGAAACTAAAAAGAGGAAACTTCTTGAGGAGAGGGAAGTTGTACGGAGATTGAAAAGCATGGCTACTTGGTTGGAACTTGGTGATGTGAGCACAACATTTTTTCACCAATTTTCTTATCACATAAATAGAATCAACACCATTTGGGAAATGGTGGATGAAGAAGGTGTCAAGTTTACAATTTTTAGGGATTTGACTGCTCTAGGTGTTAGGCACTTTGGGAAAATATATCAAGAAAATAAAGGTAGTAATATTGCTTAGATTATGGAGATTGGAAAGCTTGGCTAATTGGTTGGAACTGGGTGATGAGAACATAACATTTTTTCACCAATTTGCTAACCATAGAAAGAGCATCGACACCATTTGGGAAATGGTGGATGAAGAAGGTGTGAAATATAGAGTATTTAGGGATTTGACTACTCTAGGTGTTAGGCACTTTGGGAAAATATATCAAGAAATTGAAGGTACTAATATTGTCGAGATTATGGATATTGAAAAGCATGGCTACTTGGTTCAAACTTCGTGATGAGAACACAACATTTTTTTGCCAATTTTCTAATCATAGAAATAACATCAACACCATTTAGGAAATGGTGGATAAAGAAGGTGTGAAAGTTAGAAGTTTTAGGGATTTGGCTACTCTAGGTGTTAGGCACTTTGGGAAAATATATTATGGAATTGAAGCTACTAATATTGTCGAGATTATAAAGGTGGATTCCTACTTTCCTAGGTTGGTGAAAGAGGACAACAATAGTGAAATATATGAGGAAATTTATCAACATGAATTGTTGGTTGTCTTAACTTCTTTTCATAAGGACACGAGCCTCAAATTAGATGGCTGGTTTGTTGAGTTTTTTATAGGATTTTTTTAACTTTTGGGTGAAGACCTAGTACTTAAGATGTTTCCACTCTACCGTCATTGCACTCATCCCTGAGGTAGATAATCATAGATATTTTGATGAATTTAGAATTATATCACTTTGCAACTATATTTATAAAATCATTTTTAATGTTCTTGTTGTTAGACCAAAGAAACTTTTGTCAGGTTTTATCTCACCTGAACAATTTGGGTTTTTAGAAGGGATAAAAATTCGTGAGGCTATAGGATCTGCTCTAGAAGGTCTACACTCCATTCAAGTGAGTAAGTAGTCGTACATGGTATTAAAACTTGACCTATAAGGAATTTGATAGGGAATGTTAGCTATATATGAGACAATTATTAATTCAGATTGGGTTTAGTCTCCTTGTTGTCAATTGGATTATGGGTCATGTCACAATTATTTATTTTCTAGTTCTCATCAATGGGGTATCCTCTCCATTCTTTAGAACCTCTAGAGGTTTTTTCCTGGGATTCCCACTTTCTTATTATTTGGTCTTACTGCTTGCAGAGGGACTTAGCATGGCTTTCTTGGAGGCTAAAATTCTAGGTAATATTAAGGGTGTTGAGATAGTGGGAAGGGAACACATGACACTTCTATTGTTTGTAGATGGTGTTTTACTTTTCACTAATGGTTCTATGAATGAAGGTATGTATATGAAGGATACTATGAAATTATACAACAAGGGCACTAAAATGGATATCAATCTCCATAAATATGCAAAAAAAAATCATGGAATTAATGATATTATGCAACTGACTTTAAATACTCTTTTTTCCATATACACTCTTGGAACTTTATGGAGGAATAAAATACTTGGGATTCATTCTAAAACTCATTGGTTACTACAAGTAGGATTGGTCGTGGGTTTTAGGAAATATTGAGAGAATAATACATTTCAGGTGTAATAGGTGGCTCTCCAGGGGGGGAGATTGATTTTGGTAAAAATTTTACTTGAGGCTGTACCTGTCTATTGGCATTATTTCGCACACATCCCTAATGTGGTGTTGGAAAATATTTGAACGACTTCTTTTAATTTTCTATGGAAGAGTCAAGTTGAGAAAGGGGGTTATCATCTTTCGAAGTGGCAATCACTCGCCAGGCCCAAAGGAGAGGGGGGTTGGGGTCTCAAACATATACATTTATTTGGATCAACATTGGCTACAAAAACCTTATGGAACCTCATAACTAAATATGGGTTGTGGAAGAGAATCATAGTTCATAAGTACATTGCCCCCAGTACTTTACTTGATTGGATCATAAGTGGAAGGAAAACTATTAAGAATGTATCTAATCAGTGGAAAACATTATTACGGGCCTTTCCAAGCATTGGTAGGTTTATTGCATGAATGGTTGGCAGTGGAACTCTGGTTAGAGTGGGGGAGATGTTATTTTGGGTTATGGAAATAATATATTTCTTCTAGGGGAGTTGATACAACAACTACATGATGTAGGGATTTTTACATTAAACCAAGTAATGGATGAAGGAACATTAGATCTTTGGCACCATAGGTGGAAGATAACTGTTATGTTGAGGTTAGATGGGGAATTTTCAATTCTGTGGGATAATTATATTGAGGAGCTAAGGAAAAGCCACCTCAGAATCAAATAGTTTGGTGATGAGGTGGACTAGTATATGAACAAAACTAGGGGCCATTATACAACTAAGTTGAGATATATCGCACTTAAGTTTGATGAACAAAAAGAGACTAAATGGTGGTGGTAAAATATATGGAAGGTGAAGTCTCCTAAGAAAACTATTATACATATGTAGTTAGCGTTGAATAATAGAGTTTTGACATGGGAAATGCTTCAGAGAAAAAAACTACAAGGTCCTAGTATGTGTTGTTTATGCAAGAAAAATGGTGAAAATATCATTCATCTGGTCATCTACTACCCTTTCACTAGTCAGGTGTGGAAAGACATATCACAGTGGCTAAATATTCCTAATATTTGGACTAGTGCTTCTATAGAAGCTTGTCTCTTTCAGTGGTTTCATAGAAATGATCTAAAATAGTTKAGGGCTATGCCCTTCATTGTACTYTGGGGCATATGGATGGATCAAGATTCTATTTTTTTTAAAGATAGATTGATTCCCACATTCTAGGTTATAACTTAGGTTACAACCTAGTTCCAGTATTTAAAGAAAAACATTTCGCAGARGGTACCACGACAAGTGGGTGAACCATACAATGAAAAGACTTGTCATTGGGGCTTCTTCAATAGAGTCTATCAAGAGGGGGCATAGAGTAAGTGTAGTCTAGGAGGTATACTATACTTAGAGGATAGGCATTGCTTCAAATTTTRAGCAAATTTGGACAATGGTTCCAACAATTTGGTAGAGCTTATGGTCATGTGATTACTCTTGATAGTGGCTCTGTCCATAAGTGTTCACAAACTCCAAGTATATGGAGACTATGTTATGGTTATTAGATGGTTGAAGCATGAAAAAACAACACACACCATAAAATTACTACCACTGATAACTCAATTATAGGAGAACACAACATAATTTGATCAGATTAGTTTCAACCATATTTTAGGGAGTTAAACACTAATGTTGATTTTTTTTTGTCAAAACAAGCTTTGGAATATGATATGATGATCAGATTAGTTTCAACCATATTTTAGGGAGTTAAACACTAATGTTGATTTTTTTTTGTCAAAACAAGCTTTGGAATATGATATGAGTTTCCTTTGGCTGTAAGAACACCTTGATGGGTTCTTAACAGAGACCCGACAAAACCTAGGGATATATTTTAGACAATGTTGTGTAGGATTATACTAATAGGTGAGGTATTTTTAGATTCATTCAGATGATTGTAATATGTCAAAATTATATATAGAGATAGGTTAAGGTGATCATGGATAAATATTATTTAATTTTGAGATATTTAAATGTCCGTGACCAATAAATCACAAGTACTTTCATTATATTTTTTATGATGAACTCAGTACTATGATGCCTAAAAAATATTATGTTTTCTCTTTATAAAGTACAAATTTTCCCAAAAAATATATTAATATTAAATTTATATTATTTTAATTTTATTTAATCATTTATAAATATTGCTATTAATATTAAATTTACATTATTTTAGATATTTTATAATATTATTTTAAATTTAATTATTATATATATATATATATATATATATAATATTTCCGCAGGATTAATTTATGGATATATTTATGACCCTTCATCACAGGATATATTTATATTATATTTTCGTAGGATTCATCACATGTACTCTTGAGTTATGTGACCTTTTTTCCTTGATATTTTATTTGTTTTTTATAAGATTTTTTTTTCATTTGGTTTGAAAATGATATTGGTTAAATGTTCTATTTTTGGGGGTTTTTTGGTTGGAATTTGATGATATAAATTTGGATAATTTTTTTGTTAATTAAATTGCATTTATGAATGTATAAATAGATTCAACTTGTTGAAAAACACTTGAAACACTTAAATTATACAAACTTAATCACTCAAATCTGCAGATCCAACCATTGTTCACCAAATTTCAAGCAAAATCAACAAAAAAAAAAGTTATCAAAAAACTATAAAAAAATAAAACGTTTAAACTACGATGTTTGAAGATATCTAAGGATTAAGGGTGAATGTGTAAGCTCCCTTCTAGTAATTGTCACATATTCGAGTGGCAAATTCATATATGTAATGACTTTTATGATAGAGTACTTTGGTTACTTTATTATTCTTATTTTGGATTTAGTAGTCTCGTGTTTTACTTTATAAGTATTAGGTATTATATAGTTCCATGGGATAGCACAATTGGTTAAGACGTGCGCATACTCTTTCAGTTTGGGGAGAGGTCACGAGTTCGAAACCTGTGTCCTCTGGGGCTGCGAAGCTTTATCACTCCCATATCATCCACTATGTGGGGAAGTATCAGGGTGAGTTTCCAGCGCGGAATTTCCACCGTGGAAAAAAAAAGTATTAGGTATTATATTTTCATCATAAACTTGTGTCTAATCATTGATATTTCAATATTTATTGGTGTGTAAATATCCTTTTGTTAAGGTATGATTTCATTAGTGAGGACTAGGTATACTTTTAATTGCAAACTAAATTGGTAGATGTCATTTTATTGTTGAATTGTTTCTTGATTTCAACATTTGGATGTTTTGTTTTTAATCAATTTTTGTTTTATTGATGATATTAGTTTGGTAAGGTTTTATTTATTTATTAATGGCTAGTATTTTAATTTTAGAAAAAATCTTGATTCAACCAATCAATTAAGGTTTTCTTTTTAACAAGTTATTTCTGGAATTTTTGTTGTGATTTTTTTTCATTCTTTAATTTCTTTACTTTTGTYAGTAGATGTTTATTATGATTTTTTAGGTGAGCAATTTCASACATAAAATGAAAGACAACGTATTGGAAAGGTGAGATGCAATTCATAGGTGATACGTTGCTCACACTAGAGACTACCCACACTCTCACTTCACATTCATCAAACCAACATCCAAATGCATTTATACAAATACAATGCAGTTCAACAGTATGAATAGATTCCTAAGAAATAAGATTTGAAGAATAATTAGGGCAATCAATCCTAATGAGACTAACAAAGTCTAATAATGCATAACAGAGGATAATAATAATTATTTCTAGAATTTCTCCATTATTTTGCTAACACTCCCCCTTAATGGAGAAATGTGTTCTCTACCACACCTAACTGATTCCTGAATAGTTCAAACTTTGTCTTTCCAAGAGGCTTAGTGAAGATGTTAGCCATATTTTCATTTGTATTACAATAAATTAGATCAATCTCCTTTGACTGCATCTTTTCCCTTACAAAATGATGTTGGATCTCAATGTGCTTCGATCTAGCATGATACATAGGATTGTTGGCTAGTTTGATGGAGCTTTGATTATCACATTTGATAACCATTGGCATTTTTTTTTCTTCTCCCACATCTTCAAGAATTTGCCTCAACCAAACTACCTCACAAGTAGCACTGCACAAGGCTTTTTACTCAACTTTAGTTGATGACAAAGAAACAATTGGTTGTTTCTTGTTGCTCCATGACACGATCCCCGATCAAATGATGAATGTATATCCCGTGGTTGATTTTCTATCATCAGGATTTCTGACCCAATCTGAATCAGGATAACCTGTCAACTCAACATCAAACTCATCAATATATTTAATACCAAAATTAGCAGTCCCTTTCAGATATCTAAGTACTCTCTTTGCTGCTATCCAATGTATTTCATGAGGATTGGCCATGAATTGACTAAGAATGTTGACTGAATATGCTATATATGTCCCAGTTGTAATGAGATAGTTTATAATTCCCACCAACCAACTATACAGTGTACCATTCACCTTTTTTGTCTCATCATCACTATAGAGTTTAACATTCTGTTATAAAGGAATTGACACTGCCTTACATTGATTCATATTGAACCTTTTAAGTAGCTCCCTTGTATATTTTCTTTGTGTGACCAATGTCTGACCAACTTCTCTCCATATTTCAAGACCTAAGCAATAATGCAACTCACCAAGGTCTTTCATCTAAAAAAACCATGACAAATGTCTTTTAATTTCATCAATCAAATTAGATGCATTTCCTAATATGATAAGATCGTCAACATACAAAGAAATCAAAGCAACATGCCCCTTCTAATCTGACTTGATATACAGGTTAGGGTCACTCTTCCTTTTCATAAAACCTTTCTGAAGAAAGAAAAAGTCAATCTTCACATACCAAGATCTTGGTGCCTATTTCAATCCATATAAAGATTTCTTTAACTTACAAACAATATGCTCTTGACCCTTACTTATGAATCCTTTTGGTTGAACAATATATACTTGTTCTTTTAATTCCCCATTTAGAAAAGCAGACTTAACGTGTAACTGATGTAGCTTCCAATTATGTTTTGTAGCTAATGCAAGCCTTGATCTAATTTTGTTTAGCTTATCTACAGGTGCAAAGGTATCTTCATAATCGATTCCCTCTTTATGTGAATATCCTTTTTACAACCAATATTGCTTTATATTTATCTATACTTCCATCAACATTAAATTTGGGTTTGAACAATCATTTGGATCCTATGGGAACTTTATTTTTAGGCGATTTTGTTAATTACCAAGTATTATTTTTCATTATGGACGGAAACTCTTCCTTCATTGCATCTCTCCATACTTTATGCTCTATAGCTTGTTCAAAATTCAAAGGTTCTATGACATTCATTACTTCAATCATCAAAGCACAATGTTTATACCTTTTAGGTAGTTGAGTTTGGTGTGATGACCTCCTTGGTGCTTCATTGCTTTTACCTCTTCTTCTGCTTTGTGGTGAATCTCCTCCTCCTCTTGTTGTACTTTGGATGTTTGTAGTGTCCATATCACTAGGTTCTTCCTCCTATTTATGTTCTTGTTCATCATCTACTTCTTCTTTGACATTTTCATCATGATCATAAGGAATATTACATGCATCATTACTATCCACCTCATGGCCTTCATCTGCATGCTCATAAAATAACATGTCTCTACTTGCAAAAACTTTATGTGTGCAAGGATCAAACATCTTATATGTTTTTTTATCAGAACAATAACCAACAAAAATACACTTGATTGCTTTTGCATCTAGTTTTCTCCTATCCTCTTAGGAACATGAGAAAAAGATTTGCTTCCAAACATTCTTAAATGGCTTATTGTTGGTTTACAAGCATAAAGAGTTTCAAAAGGAGATTTATGGTCTAAACTTTTAGTTGAATTTCTATTTTTCAAATAAACAACAATACTAATAGCTTCAACCCAAAAACCATTAGTAATATTTTTACCTTTTAACATGCTTCGTGCACATTCCACTAAGGTTTTGTTCTTTCTCTCAACTACTCCATTATGTTGTGGAGTATGTGGCACTGTATATTGTTGTGTAATTCCATGGGATTTGCAATACTTAATGAATTCACCTGATGTATACTCTCCCCCTTGATCCAATCAGAGGATCTGGATGTCTTTTCCTATTTGCTTCTCAACCATATTTTTAAACTCTTTAAATTCAAATACAACACTTTTCTTTCTCAAAAAATAAACCCATGTATATTTTGTGCAATCATCAATAAATATCAAGAAATGGTACGCTCCACCAAGTGATCTTGTCTTCATAGGACCACACACATATGTATGCACAAGTTCAAGAATTTCTCTTTTTCTTTTATCTGTATGAATAGGGAATTCTTCCCTATGCATCTTCCCAAATGCACACCCTTCACATGCAAAACATTCATTCTTAAGCAATAGAATTCCTTCCACCAGTCCTTGTTTCTAAAGTAGTAACAAATCACGATAGTTAAGATGTACATACCTTTGGTGTCATAAAACTTCTATTGTCATGGTTGTCTATGTCAACACTTGATGACTCTTCTTCTTCACATCAAGCTTGTATAAACATCCAACTTTGAATCCCGTTTTAATAATCCTGTAATGATCCAACATATGTTTTACCACACAACACGACTTTAAAAATTCTACCTTCAAATATTGATCTGTTATGGTAGAAAATGAGATTAAGTTTTTCTTTATACCAGGCACATACATCACATTTTGAATCTGTTTAACACAACTATTTGGTAATTTCATAGATACATCGCCATATCCTTTAATTTGATGTGACAAATCGTCCCTAAGATATATATTTGCACCATTAGTTGTTTCATGATAATTTTCAAACCATTCCTTGTTACAAGACATATGTATAGAGGCACCAAAATCAACAACCATGCATTTGAGTCATTTGTTTCGGTGGACAAGGAAACATCTGAAATAAATAATCCAAGATATTTGAAATCATCATTCATTGTTTATCCTCCATCAGAAAATGGCCAGTATGCCTTATGTTTCTATGTTTGGATTCATGATATTTCCTTTTAAAGCAATCTCTAGAATAATATCCAAACTTGCCACAGCAAGAACATACATCATTCATTTTAACATTAGCATGAACCTTTGGTGGTGTCATACCTTGTTATGGATTTGCATATGACGACTTACTTCCCTTATTTCTTTCCCATGGCTTTCCTTTGGAAGGTGGTTTCCCTTTCACCATCAACACTAGATCAGAACTTTTAGACCTTTGATTAATGTTCTTTTTCCTTTCTTCCTGTTGCATAAGTATACCTGCCAACTCTTCAATAGTAGGAGCCTTCTCCATTGCTGCAAGACATGTGATAAACATTTGGTACTCTTTTAGCATACCATTTAACGTTATAGTGACTGAATCAGTGTTAGATGCTTTTTCACCTATATTACCAAGTTTATCTTTAATATCTTTGATTCTTGAAATAAAACCACTGATACTTTCATTCTCCTCCATCTTAATAGAAATAATCTTACTCTTCAAATACAAGACTCGATTTGTGTTCTTCAACTCATACAAATATTTGAGTGTTGTCCATGTCTCATTGGATGTATTGCAGTCTTTGATATGAGGTATGATATTGTCTTTTACGAGCATTCTTAGCAACACTCTTTCCTTAATCTGTCTTTTCTCCCAATCTTGAATTGACACAGTTGTAGCTCCTACAGCAACATCTGGCTTACCTTCATCACACATGCTATTGTCCATACATTATACTCTTCCATCAATGTCTACATTTTGAATTTTCAACTCATATAATTTGCGCCATCTAACTTGGTTGCTTCGTTTAAATATGATTCCACCAAAGGGTTAACCATCTTAATTACACCTCAAAAAAATAATTACCGCAACTTTTAAGACTGCAAATTACTTTCTTATGACAACAATGACACAACAGGAAATACTATGATTTTATGCAAGAGAGAAGATAGAAAAAATGAATGTTATGCAATCATGTCAACAAAAAATACTTTTATATAGATTATCCCACGCCAAAGCACCAACAACCAAAAGTAATTCACCAACCGAAGCACAAAATGTGGCAGCGATGGTTCCTTAACCGGGCAACTCACTCAATCAATCGACTCTTTATCACAACAGTTTTCGGGCAACAATTTTTCACATGCCCCTTACCTTCATGAAACTCTATCACTCATGCTACAACAATCCTTCTTCACCCAATGTTGCATAGAGGGAGATGATGAACATATGACAAAGTATTGGAAATGTGAGATGCAACTCATATGTGAGACAGAGCTCACACTGGAGACTGCCCACACTCACTTCACATTCATCAAACCAACATCTGAATACATTTATACGAATACAATACAATTCAACAATTTGAAAAAATTCATAAGAAATATGATCTGAGAAATAATTAGGGAAATCGATCCTAACGAGACAATAACAAAGCCTAATACTAATTCTTTCTAGAATTTCATCATTATTTTGTTAACAATTTCTTCATTATTGCTAAATAAATATTTAATAATGATTTTAATATTTTCCTTGTGAGCATCTTTAATCTTGATATTGTTCAAATTCTTTTATTTATTATTGAAATTGACAAACTACTACATCATGATAATCTATTCTCCTTTGGTGTTTAAACAATTTATTCATCTTTATAATTGTGACTTTGTTCAAATTTCTTCATTATTCCTTTAAATCTTCATAATCTTATTATGGTGATTCTTTGTTACATTCTACTGCAACATCTTGCACATCACCAATATGTTTTAATGACATAACTATTGTGGATACTTTCATGATAAAGTCTTACAATGTTATTTAAACCTCTGAATTATAATTGACTCATTTTTTTTTAATTAACTAGCCAATTTAATATCGATTGTCACTTTCTTTAATAGCGATGATAATGGGTTTGACTTAAATAACTTCTTCCACTTTCCAATTTAAAAGAAACACTTAATTTATAATGAGTAGGAATTCTTCTCCCTTTTCGATGCCAATGCTAAATGGCCCATGAAAATGAGGATCCCTATAATAAATATATAGCTTGATTTATTTATTTATTTTCACTAATAAATAATTAATGTTCGTCAATGAACATTTTCGCTAATACTCCTCAATAACTTAACTTGGAAAAACCACGCGTTCTATAATATATTATTATAATACTTTTGAAAATAATTTAATACAATGTGTTTGAAACTACGCCTTCTATAATATATTGTTATAAAAACAATTTAATATAATCTGTTGACTTACTCCATGAACTTTTTAATCCTTACGCGGATTCTTAAAAACTTCCACAGGTAATATTTTTATTATATTTTCAGAATCTTAATTGTGGTCAATATTTTGTTTTTATATACAATTTGAATGGGTTTAAAAGTCAAGAACACGTGTTTCCACCTAAGAAATCATAAGTTCAAATCCAGAGGGGATAGGGTATGTGTACATTCATAAACTTTAATCATTAAATCGCTGCGCAGAAGAAGTCCCTTATCCCACAAACAAAGGAGTCTCATACACCAATTTGGTGTATGACTGACCATGACCTTTCAAATCCATAAGGGATAGGGTATGTGTACATCCATAGACTTTAATCGTTAAATCGCTGCGCAGAAGAAGTCCCTTATCCCACAAACAAAGGAGTCTCATACACCAATTTGGTGTATGACTGACCATGACCTTAAAATTAGATTACACACACACTTCAATGACGAAGGAGTGTCCATGTTCGAGGATGGAACAACTTGATTGATTTGCTAAAAAGACACCATGCAACATATTTACATAGGGTGCATGTGGTTTGAGGAGGGTTGACATGGCAGGTTGACATGGCATCCATGATACCCTATACGATTGGAACTAGCGACCTATTGGGACTCAA